>VYZT01039566.1:108627-285157 GCA_013400735.1 Pomatostomus ruficeps
GGACCCGCGGGCGGGGCCGGGGCCGCTCCCTGACGCGGGGCCCGGCGGGCGGGGAGCGCTCCGGACATCGCCGGGCCCGCTCGGGTGTTCCTCCCTCAGCCCCAAATGCCAGCTTTGGGCAGCGTTCGGCTGCGGGGCTTCGGTGTCAGCGCTGCCCCGAGGCTGCCCCGGGCACGGGCTGAGGCGGCGGCCGGGCTGCGGGGTGGCGAGCAAAGATCGCCAGGAAAGATGCCCAGGGCTGATAAGGGCTCGTCAAGGTTGATAAGAACCCTCTCCAGCTGTTAAATAGAGCTGTAGAGTGGGTGAGATAACGCAGCATTGGTCGATGATGCGTTAATTCAATAAAGCAGTACGAGTTCTGTGTTCAGAGCCCTTGGCGAGGAGCGGAATGTCCCTGCAGTTCCACACCCAGCGAGCATAAATCCCCACAGAATCACGGAATGGTTTGGGTGGGAAGGGACCTTAAAGATCATCCTTTTCCACCCCCTGCCATGGGCAGGGACACCTGCCACTGTCCCAGGCTGCTCCAAGCCCATCCACCCTGGGCTTGATCTGTCCTGGCTCGCCCAGGGAAGGGCAGGAATACCTGGATTTCCAGGGCTGATGCCCCTCCAGTCTGCGATACAGCAGCAAGTTGGGTGAAAATGCTCCAGGTTGCGGTTAAATACTCAATTTTCACTCCCTGCAGAGTAAACACCAGCCTGCTGGACAGGTTCACTTAGCCCGCTGTGAAACATGGACAGAAGTGCTGATGTCTTGAAAGTTCGCTGTCCAGTTTTTAAAATCCCACTGAAAAAGCAAGCAAAGTAGTGTTAAAAAGTAGGTTTTTATTGTGATGTGGTGTTGTAAATTTGAATTTAGGAGCATTGCTTGCTATGTTGTAAGAGTGAGAGACCCTGTGCTTGTCATCACGAAGGTGAAGGAAAACATCAGTGTTTTTTCCATACCCTTAAACGCCTGTAATAACTTTGAGGAATTACATTATTTTTGTTCTTGGCTGTTTTATCCAATTGCATGTGGAGAGTGGCGTTGTTTCTACCAACAAATCAGTCATCTGTACTGCTATGGAAATCAAATCAGGAAGTTCCAGAAGGGGCTCTTTTCTCAGCTTGCAGCGCTGGCAAGGGCCTTGCTGACCGCTGGTTTAATGGCATCAGGCAGTGTTCCTGTAGGTACTGGTACAGGCTCTCAGAGCCATTGAATTTCCCTTGTTCACGCACTTCTGTCAGTGTGCTCGTAATTAATGTTTTAGCTGTGAAGGCCTGGCAATATCAGTGACACAGAGTTTGCTGGGAGAGCTCCTATCTTTCATTGGATTTGCTTCCTTTTATGGTTGGGAAAAAATAAAGTTGGGATCCAGTTATAGGGGGAAATGCGAAGCTGGTTTAATTGATTGCCTTTGCTAAAGCTTTTTCTGCTTTGCCTGGTTTATGGAAACTGTTGGGAGTGCAGGGAATGCTGTGAAAAAGCTGTTGTGAGGATGAATGATTTGGGGTCTGCCAGGCTGAAGTGGACTGCAGGAAGTTGATGCAATGTCACTTAACTGGGATAAATGTGGCAGCTGAAATAACATAAAAATGCAACGTAGTGCAAATTGTGGAAACTTTTGTAACTTCCCAGAGATGGTGGTGGTTCTAAACAAGCTGTCACCACTTCGGAATGATCCGGAAATTATTGCAAGTAGGTCTCTGAACGGAATGTCTCCTTGCCAGGCACTGGCCAGAAAGGCAAGGGGTAGGTAAATCTTTTGGAAAAGGAAATGGGAACTCGGGGAGAGCGTTAAGTCAGTGTTTGAATTTGAGACATGAGCATCTTGGGAATTGAGGGGAAATGTAGGCATGACAGACATATCCATTTTGAAAGGGATGTTGTGGAATTAAAAAGATGGAGAAGGGCATCAAAATAATCAGAAAAGAGACTTAATGGATTCATAGCCCTTACACTGAATTGATGTGCAGCTTGATCAAAATTTAAACAGTGAGTGATAAGGGCAAATAGGGAAAGTATCCCCTGTTTGTCATAATTTCTCTGGGGATCTGTAATGCTTCTTTTATTGGGCAGCAGGTGAAATCAAAAGGACAAAGTCCCTCAGGTGTGTATGCAAATTTTGCAGTGGTGCATTGCCATGCATATTATAAATGGGTTTGAAAGCCTGCACAAATTCACAGAAGCAAAAAAATCTCGTTTGGGGCATGTCAGTGTGACGGTTTTAATGGCAAGTGTGAAGGCACTGCTTGTTTGAAGGTGCAGGGGCTGGCTAGGACAGAGATTGGCCTGTTTGTTGTGATGCACACCGTGGTTTTGTGGTTTTTGGACATCACCAGCACGGAGTGACACTGGGGGGTGTTGCTCTGTCAGGACACGTAACCCAGCAGGACACGTAACCCAGCAGGACACTTCTGGATTTACGAAGGGACCTGGTAGCTTGGTGAGACTGAGTTCAGCGTTTGACCTGGTTCAAACAATGGTGTGATGTTCCCTGGTCTGGCTGTCTTTCACTGCTCCTGAGTGGAACTGCCACGTTTCTGTTTGTGAGACCTCTGGTTTTGTGCTGTCAGCCCCCGACAGCAGCTGTGTTGAAATCCGGCTGACTCTGCTGCCGGGTGTAAGCTGAGCCCACCTGTGCTGCTGCACGCGAAAATCCAGGGACCTGTTACAAAATACCCAGCTCCTGACTGTGTTGCAACACTTCAGCCTATAGTAAAGACTAAACCTAGCTTGGAAAAACCAGTTTCTATTAAATTCTTCTTGTCCAGATTCCAGTCTTTGTATTCTTCCATATTTTTGGGGTCTGGCTGAGAGCAGTGCCTGCTGTTCCAGAATGGCCCCTGAGGAAAAACAAGTCCAGTTTGTAGAAATCTTGCTCTAATTTTAATGGGATGAAAATATAATGGTGATATAAAGATATTATTTTATTACTTAATAAATTAAGCCTGGCTTTAGTACAGGAACCTTTTGCTGGTTTTGATCAATGTGCTTGCAGTGGACGAGCAGTTATCAGAGTAACCCTCACTTGTAGAAGTTGTTTCCTATGGACAAAGCTCAGGAAGATTATATCTGCACCTTGACCATCTGGAACGCTGGATTTGGGGCAGACTCATGTCATGGACCTGACTTGGGGTGACATGCAGCTCACTGTTAGGAAAAACTCCAGTTTCAGCTCTCTGCTTCTTTGCATCATGTTCATTTCTGCAACTTCTCCCTTTGATATTGAGGAAATGCTCTGAAACCGAAGCAACCTGCTGGTTTGGGGTTTAGAACACATTTTTCCTTGTGTGTTTAGATAAATGTGTGGTTGCGTGACCGTGGTAAAAGCCCTCGGCTTTCACTGCCTCAGATGTGGAGGCGCTTTGGGGCTGCAGCAAACCTGCCGGTGTAGCCATTTCCTGCAGAGGTGTTGGGAGGTGTCACTGACTGTGTGCACAGGTAACCCCTGCCCCAAAGGGCCTTTGGGGTGCCAGTCCTCCTTGGGATAGAAAAAGAGTGAATAAAATGGGGCATAGCTGAGGAGGGAGACTAAAACAAGTCATGGCCATGCTGGGTTTATGACCAGCTGCCTACAAGGGGCAGGATCATTTTATTCACATGCCCTTCAGACTCCAGCTGAAGTGGGCAGGGAGAGGTATTCACGGGCAGGTTCTTGGTGGGTCATGAAGACACGTCCAAGCTTTTTATTGATGTGTCTCTGAACAGCAGAGCTCAGTGCAGAGACAGGTTTAGACATTGTGATTTCCTTGTGCTGGTGTGCTTGTCCCAGATCATGTAATACCTGACTTGTGCATGACTTTACCATAGAGAACACGGGCTAGTGCTGCTGGACTCTTCTTTTCAAACTGATCAGCTTGCCAATAACATATTTAATGAGATAATTAAAATATTTAGTGAAAATTTCAGAGGTTTTATAGAAATAAAAATTGTGTCAGTGAGCTGGAATGTTGGTGAAAAATTAATAACCCTTTCTTGACATAGTTCTCTAAATTGCTTCTCATGCAGCCTAGGAAATGGAATTCTTATTTTGGTCTTCTACAGAAATAAAACTGGAATTACAGAGTGAAATTTATACAGTACTGTGGACTTTTTCTGCTGCTAATTTTTTTTTTTCTCTCCGCCAAAATGCTTGTATGCTTGTCTTAAACATTTGGGGTAGTAAATGCTGTAGAAAGTCCAAAGCATTGATTTAAAGCACGTGGTTGCAAGTATTGAACTGTCCCACCACTAAATCTGTCACTTGGGGCCGGGAGATCACTGCCATGACTTTCAGATGTGCCAATACAATTTTCCTTGGTCGTGCAGCTTCCTAGGGTGCTGCTCCAAAGCTGGTTATTGAGGCATTTCAGGACTGGGTCTTGTGGCTGAACTTGCTAAAATGTTTCCTGCAGCCCTTCCTCCTTCCAGGGCTGAGGTAGAAAAGGAATTTGTGGATGATGCAAGTTGGGTGGGACAGGGGAGGTGGGAGTGTGGCACTGAAAGAGCTGTGTGCTGGTGGAGACCGTGGTCCTCCGGACGGCCGTGCACTTGGGACGTAAGGGTTTATCCCTGGGGACTTGGACTCTGGCAGAGTAAAAGTTTGCCAGCCTAAAGCTGAACAATTTGTTCTGGTGACAGGCAGACTGAACAATCAAGGCGAGATGGTCAGGAGAAATAATTCCAGCTCCAGGTGTGCCCAGCAGAGATGGAAATACTAAAATTCTTGTCTGCGTCTCAGGGAGATCTCACTCGGAATGATCTGTACTGTTCTCGCTGCGCTGGAAGGAAATGGCGAGATTTGTAGTGAAGGTGTTTGGGGAAATGAACAACGTGTTTGTAGGGAACCATTTGACAAGTTGGCATGTTTAGCAAATACAGCAAAGCCCGGAGAAGATGTGGTTGCTTTCTGTAAATACCCTGGCGTAAACACCGCTGGGAGAAGACACTAATGAGCTAATGGAGAATGCTGGCACATGGACACACCGTCAGCTGACCACTAATTCCTTCTGAAAATCAGAAGGCAATTTCTAACCATTAGGAGTGAGTTTCTGGAAGAAAACCCCAATGAAAGGGACAATGTGCAGGAACAATTAGCTTTATCGTGGCATAGATAACATCATTTCCCTCCCAGAAACTGTTTGCCTGGGATGTTTAGTATGGGACTCAGCCATCCAGGGTCATTCCTGCTGCATTTCTATGCTAGGAATGTAATACACGGGAACACTGTGTGGTATAAAATATCAAAATGTGGCGGTTTGATAAGGAAAGCAAAACTGAAATTAATAACACAATCTGAGTGGCTGTTCAAGGTGTTTCAGTTCATAATTGTGTTTAAAGAGCGATACTTGCCCAGAGTGGCAGAGAGGTACAAGGTGTGAGGAGTCCGAGGCGCCTGCTGACATTCCAAGCTGTTCTTGTGTCCGTGCTCAAGAGGAGCTGCAGTGGCCCAATTAAGTAGAGGAAATAGCTGACTTCAAGGAGGAAGGTGTTATTTTCCCCTTATAATTGGGACACATTAATGTGCTGCTGGAAACCATTCAGAACATAAACAGTTTGGGTTTCAGACAAGGTAAGGGAAAAAACCTGGCAGAGGAATGAAAGGGATCCCTCTATTGTTAAGTGACTTAAAGGTGGGCTTTGCACTGAGCTACAAAAGCAGGTTTGAGGGAATACATAGCAGGTACATGATGCATCCTGTTGGGAAGAGGACATGGGGAATGTGGATGGCTTTTCTTGCTTGGAGACGCTTCTGGCCATGGCCAGAGTGAGTGCTGGGTGATAGCAGGACTGGGCTGCGCAAAGGGAGCTGTCAGCTTTTCCCTCCTAGGAACTTGTTGTGTGTCCCAGTGAATACAATTGTGATGTCATCCAAAGCCGTGGTCTGAACGTGCCAAAACAGCACTGAAGAGCTGCCCCGCCAGTGGCAGAGGAGAGCTGTGGCCGTTTGCCAGGGGTGCTGATGCAATGGGTGCCCTGTCCCCTGCGCTGTGTTTATCGCGGTGCAGCATCTCCGTGCCAGCAGAGCTGCTCAGCAGTGACCCGGCACGCAGGAAAACACACTCCAGTTTGTATTCAGCACGGGGCCTTGCACCTTCCTGCACCCGGGATCTTCCTACACGGCAGAGGTGACCAGAGGGTGCTTTCTGCAGCTCGTGTGCTTGGCCGGCTGCGTGCTGAGTCAGCTGGCACGGGCGGCTGGGAAGATGTTTATTTTGATGAAGTATTCTGCACAAGGCCGTGCTTGAAGCCAACGTTTGCTGCAATTTTCATTTGTGGAGGGAGTTTAAAAGGTGCTGCTCTGCCCTTCCAGGCAGGGCAAAGTCCCATCTGCCAGAACTGCTCTGCATGATTTGCACAGAAGCTGCAGAGGGCTGCAGCAGCAGATGGGAGTGTTTCTGCTGCTTAGACCGAGCTCCACGGGGGTTTGTGTCACTGAGTGTGTTTGGTGCACTCATTGCTTTGTTGTACCACACAGAATCTGCGTTTTGGTGTCTGAACTGTTAATGATGTGTGTTACTGAGCAAGTAATTGTTTTTCTCTAGATAAACGAAGGCACAATGTTTTTTGTAACCCGGCCGTGCACCTCTTTGGACTGGTGTTGATTCACTGCCGAACTTGGTTATCGGCCTTTCTTCTCAAAGATTTTATCTTATTTTTCTTCCCTTTCCTTCACTACTGGTTTGGAACCTTATCTGTTCGGGCCACAAGATCAGCCCTAGAGGCTCCTGTTCATGTGACTCAGGTTGGGAGCACATTTCATCCACTGTTCTGCCTCTTGGTGCTGAGTTTTAAGTTACACTTAAACTTGCACCTTTCAACTCAAGTGCAGCGAATCCTCGTGATGCTGTTTTTCCTGCAGGAACTGGACTTTGAACCTTCTGTCACTCTCTTGTCAAGCACAGCTGAATCCTTCCAATTAGTTTGCTTGGCGCTGGTGCTGGGATGAGCCAAGCTGAGCTAGGGGATGGTGGATCCAGTTCTGAGGCCCAGCGATCCCCTGGCAGCATTTCTGAGCAGCTTCAGGCTCTGGCCTGATGTGTGCAGGAGCCACAGCAGCAGTGGGGGACTGTGGAAGGGCAGAGAGATGTGGCTCAGCAAACATGTCAAACTGCCTGGCAGGGTTGTGGCGGTCTTGGGGGTTCTTTGGTTTGGTTCTCTTTCCATTCACAGATTTTTCTGCCCCAGTGGGGAACCTCTCTTCTGCAAAGGCATGAGGAGTGTAAAGTGAAAGCTGAGTCTGCTGCTTGCCCTGTGTTTTGGACTTCTTCAGCAAAGCAGATTGCAGCTGTGTGGTTGTAGGGTTTTTGTTTTGGTTTTTAGCTCTAGTGTTGTTTAAGGAAACACAACTGGTCACCAATGTTTGCAGTGACAGTGATGTATATTCTTCCTAAAAGAGGAATGTTCTTCCATGCCGGGCAAAGGAGACTGAAATATAATCAATTAAAGTCAAGTCTAACATCTGTTCAAAATGCTGGTGAATGGGGCAGCTCTGGTTTTCCAGAAATATTGAGACTTGGACAGCAAATCCATGACAAGGATGGTGGTGTTGCCATTCTTTTCCTTCAAGCTTTGTTCTTTAAAAGAAATATTTCTTGCATGTGATTTTCAATGTGTCATCTACATCTGGGGTCTGATTCTGATACGATTTTTGTCTTGCAGTTGTACTTATTGGAGACTCTGGAGTAGGCAAGAGCAACCTGCTGTCTCGATTCACTCGCAATGAGTTTAACTTGGAAAGCAAAAGCACCATTGGAGTGGAGTTTGCAACGAGGAGCATCCAGGTCGATGGGAAGACAATAAAGGCTCAGATCTGGGACACAGCGGGGCAGGAGCGATACAGAGCCATCACCTCAGCGTAAGTGCAGCCTGGGGGGCTGAGGGGAACCTTGGGCTGAGCCTGGCTTAAAAAGGTCCTTCCAATTCCTCCCCAGCTGCAAGCAGGGGTGTTTGTGTTTGTCAGGTAATACCCACAGTCTGTGGTGGGGGGAAGGTTAAATATTATTCAGCCCAGAAACTCGATCTGCTGTGTTCCTGCACAGACTGATTTACTTTGCAGTGCGCTCCTGACACGGAACTGGGGGCATTTCAAGTTTACAATGCAAGAGCTTTGAGAGCCTCATTCCCATGGAAGCGAATGATAAAGGAATATCAGTGTTCCTGGTGGTTTTATCAGTGGTAACCTAAGAGCAGAAACCTTCCTGTGGCAGCCAGGAAAGGCTGCTCGCTTGTGTGCTTGTTAATTGTTAAAAACCAGCATAGCAAAAGCTGGATTTCAGTCGAGCTGGAGGGAATTTGTGGGGTGGGAGAACACAGCCTATTTCCTTTTGAATGCAGTTCTGTGGCTCTCGCTGGAAAGGAGACCAGCTGTGGCCTTTTGTAAAGGGAGCAGATCACGCTGACATTTTTATGACCCAGTGAGTCACTCCACAGTCTCCTTATCGCTCTGGGCCCTGCCCGCGCTGCACCCACAGTGATGGGAGGGGGAGAGTTTTCAGGAGGGCATCAGAGGTGGAAGGTGACAGCAGCTTCCCGCGGAGCCCAGAGTTTCATGTCTGGGATGCAGCTTCTCCCCACAGACATGGGGCTTGGCTTGCCCCCACACTGAGCTGTCCTGGCTGCTGTGCCGGCCCTGTGGTGTGGCCTCATCCGACTGCTCTGCTGCCATGTCCAGTCCCACGGACGCTGCCCTGGGTATTGCCAGAGCTGTTTCCCACCGCAGCACGGTCTCCTGTCCCCTCACTGTGTGTCCCTGTCGCACAGGTACTACCGTGGAGCCGTGGGGGCGCTGCTGGTGTACGACATCGCCAAGCACCTCACCTACGAGAACGTGGAGCGCTGGCTGAAGGAGCTGCGGGACCACGCCGACAGCAACATCGTCATCATGCTCGTGGGCAACAAGAGCGACCTGCGCCACCTCCGAGCCGTCCCCACGGACGAGGCCAGAGCTTTTGCAGGTCGGTGAGCCCGGAGTGATTTCCTGCGTGCCCATCTGGCTTGGGGAGGGTGTGGGCAGGTGGACAAACCTGCTGCTGGTCATGTCCCTCGGTGTCACAGGTCACGCTCAGTCAGCAAGGAGACCTTGTAGAACGTGTGTGTCATTTCAAGAATCAGCCAGAGGCACCTGAACATTTTAAACCAGATTTATTCTCTTGCCTGTGCATGGTTTGTCTTGCAGAAGCTGTGCCTGTGGCTTTAGGTGAGAGTTTCTGGTGTGGTGGTGGCTTTGCTTTCTGTGTCCCAGGTGTGCAGCCCTACACAGGTGCCTGTGCTGAACATGTTCATTAAACTGCCTTTCTGGCTTTTGTTGTGTAACTGAGACCTGTGAACAGTAGTTGAGTTCCTGTAAACCTTGCCTTGTTTTAGGCCCAGTTTCTTTCATCCAGGAGTGTAGCTGGGTTCCTCACATTAACGTTTGCTGCAGCTCCACTGGCAGATTTTACGGCCAGTGAGGATCCCTGCCTGCAGCTGGAGGAGTGCCATTCCCCCTGCTACCCTATCCCTGTTCAATAAACTGCTGTGATCTATTAGCAGGTGGGAAGTGGAGAAACTTGATGAGGTTAAAGAAAATCTAGGGAACTTTCTCACGCAGTTCTTGAAACTGCAACAGATTGTCCCTTTCAGTGATGCAGGAACTTGTGCCTTAAAGTTCTGGGCTGATGCCTGTGCTTGGGAGTGGGTGTAACTCCTAATGTTGGTGTTGGGTGGTGTCACTTTGAGATCAGGTAAGGGGGAAAACCCCACAGCTTGTTTTACTTTCTCTTGTTACCTGGGTGTCTCATCAGGAACACTGCAAATATTATCTGGTACGGAAGCTTTTCCAGATGGGAAACAGATACGTGCTGCACCTCTCTAATTATAATATTTCTGTCCACACAGAGAAGAATGGTTTGTCATTTATTGAGACGTCTGCTTTAGACTCTACAAATGTGGAAGCAGCTTTCCAGACTATTCTGACAGGTGAGTCACGCAGGGCTTTGTGCTTCAGGGGGAAGGGCAGAAGGCTGCTCAGATACGATGCAAATAGGCATTTCTTTGCCTGTAAAGTGTTTGAAATGTTGCTATTTAATCATTGTTCATTAGCCATGAGATTTCTAGTCCAGTGTCACATTGAAAAGCCAGCCTTGAACTGGGGAATGAATCCTTGTGCACTTTGATCTGCCCCGGCTTTCTCGTCAGCCTGATTTGTGTTTCAGTTTCCATCTCCCATTACAGGGAGTGCCCGCGGGAGGGAATTGTCTCATGCTGGCATCAAGTGAGAACAGCCATTGTTTATCGGAGCAGAAGTCAGCCCGGTTGGTTTCCTCTTTAATGGTGACCGGAGCAGCTGCCAAGGAAAAAGGGATGAAAGAGCAGAGATCCTTCCTTTGAGACACAGTGGCTCCTGAGCTGCAGGAGCTGCTGCTGTTGCATTTAATAGTCCTGCCTGGACTCTTGGCCGGTGTAACATGTGACAGCAGTCAGGGCTGCAGTTTTTATGCTCTGTGGATAAAGTACTTCCTTTTTGTTTAAAGTCGTGTTTAGGTAGGCAAAGCTTGTTAAGGCTGAGACATTCAACTACAACAATCTGGGGAACCTTAACCCTGGCTTAAAAAGGTGGGGTAGCAATTCACAAATTGGTGTGGAAATCACGGGGCTTTTGTATTTCTGTGCACCCTGTCAGCTGTAGCCAGGGCACAGTGGGACACTGTGGCCTCTGGTTTTGGAGCTTTCATCATGCCCAGTTTTGGCAAATGCTCTAGTCTGAGTTTTCAAAACATCTGGGAGACTCCTCTGTTTGCTGTGTCTCTGTTCTCGGTGTGCCAGGCAGTCTCTTGATTTCCCCAGCTACCTCCAACGTGTTTTCCAGTGTCAGATTTAAAGTCCCTCCTTCCCGGTGTAGCACGTGCCAGGCTATGTGATGTGCTTGGTGTGAGAGCGGCCCCTCTTCTAAACTCTGTGTCTGTAAATCACATCTTCTTGCTGTGACATTGACACCTAGTTAGTTCTGATTTTTTTTCCCCTCTTTGCCACCTAATTGAGACATTCTTTTAAAAACACACCAAAAAGGTCCTGGTACCTGTACTGGAACATGCAGGTGAGGATAGAACAAGGAGGTTATTTACTGTATTAAAGTATAAATCCTGTAGCATTTCTTCAGTTGTTTGGAATGCTCTATGGACAGCCTGGCAGTGGAGAGAGGTGTTAGGCTGCTGGGGTATCAGCTGCCTGTGTCCATCTGTTTCTTGTTTCTTCCTTGGTTGTAAGAGGCCTCTGACAGTTCTGACTCCGTTGGTTTTCCCAGGGGGTTCCTAAGCGGTTGTGTTCCTGTGCAGATACCAGCTAAAAGTGTGTTTGTGTTAGATGAATAAAGAACTTCTTTTCCTCTTTAACTGAACCATGTGGTTCCCTTTTAACTTCAGCGTAGTCATTTGGTTGTAATTCCAACATTGCACAAATTCATTTCAAGAAGAAAGAAGTTCTGTTAGCTTACACATTTGTTCCCTACGTGACAAACTGCCAGTGCATCAGAGCGTGGATGACTAAGGAGGGGCTGAATGCAGAGGTGTTGGGATTCCTGCTGCATTTCCTGTCTGCTTCACATGCCTGAAGGCAGTCCTGTCAAAAAGGCACATGAATTTGGGCATGGATTTTTCAGGAGAAAGACATTGCTCACTTGTAAGTGCTCAAACCTGAGACTTCCTCCTTTACGCCCATGTCCTTGGCAGCCCTTCTCTTGGGAAAACCTCGACTCTGAGGTCAGGTCTGGCCAGAGGTGCTGTGTGTCATGTAAAAGGCAGCCTCGCTGCTCCCACGTGTCTGCAGAGGGCCCAGGGCGCTCAGATGCAGGTTAGTTAATGAACTTTCACACACCAGCACTAGCAGAACGACATCAGGTGTATCAGGCAGTGTTTGTTCCCTCCTGAGGTGGCTGTCAGGCTGTCATAGCCAGTATAGACTGGTCACCTCACAGTCCCCTTCTCCTGCTGGCCCGCTGTGTTCTCTAAGTGACCCTGGGGAGGTGGGAAGTTTCCCGTGTGCCTCAGAGCTCTGTGACACTCAAAGGATGCACTGCAGTTCCCATGGGGAGCACTTCACCTCTTGGGACGGGCTGGGCTTTATCTCTCCTCACATGCTTCCCACAGTACCTTTTATTCCAGAACTGAGTTTGGATTCGAATCTGTGGAGGTTTGATTTTTTTCCTGGTTTAATGTGTCTGTAAGCAGAGCTGTCGGTAGTGGGTGAACAGGTGATTAAAACTTGCTCTTGGTGGGCTCTGGTGGATTCTCGAGGCTGTTGCTTTCCCATGGATGTCGGTGTTCCCTGCAGGTTGCTGTGACAGTGTTTAGGGTGAGGAGCTCTTGGGTCTGTGGACAGGAGATCCTTGTGATCCTTGTTCAGGAGGGGTCAGTTTGAGTGTGCACACTTGTGCTTAGTGGGCATGTGCTCTCTGCAGACGGGAGCTGCTGTCTGGGGAGATAAAGGTGCAGTACGCAGTGCCTGAGCAGCAGCTCGGCTCCATCTGGGCTGTGACTGGCACGCTGAGGAGCGCTGTTCTGAGCTCACTTCACAGCTGCCTGTTTCCCTTAGTGACTCACTCTGGAGGGGAGAGGGGAGCAGTCATCTGAGGAATGCGGTTTGTGGAGTCACCCCGCAGCAGCCCGGATGGGGTGTGTGTGGCAGGGCTGCCTCCCCGCGCGGTGCCTGTGGCTGGAACGCTGGCTGTCCTTGGGAGCAGGAAGCCGGGGAAGCCAGCAGGCCTTGCCAGCGGCTTTGAACGGAGCTGCCTGGCAGAAGCGGCAGGACGAGCTGCTGCACCAGCTCTGCTGGTATTTGCAGTGCTGGGAACTGCACCACAGACACCCCGGGCTGCTCCAGAGCCTTTTCCCCAGCCGCTGGGACCTCTCCTGAACAGGGTGTCGTGACCAAGGTCTGTGGCAGCCCCCTTTCCTTCCAGCCCTCCTGAGGCCGGTCTGGGTGGGACAGTGATGGAAGTTTGTGAAGGCACTGCCCTTGGAGGTGTAGCAGGGTCCCTGCTAAGCTTATCCACGCCTGGATTCTCAGAGAAAGCACTTGGATAGATGGCTTTGGCCGTGGGAAATACCAATCCGGTGTAGTCAGCGCAGCCTGAGTGACTGTGTGATCTGTTGCTACAGGTGGAGTAAGGGATAAAAGCTCGTCTTTCTTCTCCCATACTAAAGAGGACTTTTGGAGGGGGTGTATCATACATGTGGTGAGCTTCCTGTCCTGCTGTGGATTTCAGATGAGGTTTTGAGGACCTTTCCCATCTGTGACTTAGAGTAATGGTCCCTATCCAAATTCTTCTGATCCAAGATGTCTAGACTGCCAAGGCTGATTGTTGTGCACACAAAGCTGCTTTGTATCATCTGGCAAATGAGAGAGACTGGTATTATGATCCCAGCCACCCTGAGCATTCACAGCAGGATAAAGCATCCTTAAAGTAAACTGAAGTCTGCCTCGCTCCCTGCCTGGCTCTGTGCTGCCTCTGTTCCCACTCTGCATTCTGCTGTGGTTTCATCTCCAAGGAATCCCATCACCAAGGAAACAACATCACAGAATTAACATCAAAAAATCGAGGGATTTCCTCTTTTGTTGTCTCTGTACACCTGAAAATGAATGAAACCCCAGTGCGGGCTGAGCAGCCACGGCCTGGCCCAGCTCCTCCTGGGCAGCGGTGTCGGTTTTTCCCAGCTCTCACAGTGCAAGGCCTGTCTCTCACAGTCCCCCATTATGCAGTGATGCATTCTGCTGAATGTGCCCTTAATAAGGTCTCATTCAGCTCCTGAGCAGAGCCCACAGTGCTGTGTCTTCATTAAAAAGGGCACATCTTCATTAGCCCAGCGCTCTCCGGGCACAGCAGTGCCAGTGCAGGCCTGGCTGCTGGGTACTGTGCCCCCGTGGGAGCAGGGTTAGGCTGCTCCCCGTCCCCTGCCACAGCGGCACAGCCCCGTGTGCTGAGTGTGCCTCTCTCCAGGGAGGGGCAGGTTCAGCATTTTGGCTGTGGCTGCACCGGGCTTTGCTCTGCGCAGGAGGGAGAAGCAGCAGGAGCAGCAGACGTGGCACTGCTGACAGGGGATGCACTTGCAGGGCTGCTGGGGAGGCCGTGGGGATCATGGGAAGATGTTCCCAGAGTCAGAGGGGTAGATTCATTCTCAGTAAGGGAATCGGTGCTGTTAAGATTATTTTTAAGGCTTTGGGGCTGTTTGCTGAGGATCTTTGCTGTCAGATGAGGCTGTTACACAGAGAGCAGCCTGTGTGAGTCCTGGCTGATGGGGTAGGGGAAGTGTGGGATATTTCAGGGACTTGTATGAACTTTTTCTCTGGGAAACTGAGAATTGCTGCTGCTGGAGGTGCTACTGGAGAATTCCCAGTAACAGAGGTGGCCAGAGCCGTTTCCTGTTGATGGGGACAGGCATTGTTCTGCACTGGGAGTGACCTGGCTGTCAGCCCTGAGCACGAAGCTCGTCCTGAAGGTGCAGAGCAGACCCCACACGCAGGCTCTGCTGAGCGCTGCCACGGGGCCAAGCTGATCCCTGGCTGCACATTCCCACCCCAGGCTGCAGGTGGCTTTCAAGCTCTGGTTTCATGGCTTTCACTTCACTCATGAGGTTGTTTATGTGTAAGATGGTTGGAAAGACGAGCAAGCTCGAGAAAGGATTTAATTTCACCCTTTTACCTGTTCAGCTCTTGTTTGGTTGCCTCAATGACTTGATCTGTACCTGACTGCGTATGAAACCCCCATTTTAATGTACAGTTTGTCCCTGTTTGAGTCTGTGCTGGGGCTTTTTGTAAAACTGAGCTTTAGCAAGCTTTTCTTTTTTTAATGGTTTTCAAATTCAAATTTGCAAGTGAGTTCCCCATGTTCTATTTTTGGTGTCGCGTGTTTCCTTTCTGGGGGTGAAGTGCTACACACGCTCTACTCTCCCTGTGCAGCTCGAGTGCTGCTGTAGCTGCTCTGAGTTTCTGTGCAGCTCCAGCAGCCACGACAAGCCCGAGGAACAGGGCAGGGCTCTCGGTGCAGGTGTTTATCCCCTGCTCTCTGGTTCCTCTTTGTTTGGAATCTCTTCATCTGGAGCCCGTATTTCTCACACCGCACATTTTGTAAAGGATTCCTGTGCTGCTGAAGGGGCTGAGTCTCCCCTTTGGGCCCAAATCAGCCTTCTCTGAAGATTTAGCACTGCTCGGATGATAGATGTGATGGGTGTGCTCAGCGAGAGGAAATTGCCCTTGCAGTCCTATCAGGGAGAGAAATCTGCAATGGTTCCCTTTAATCCTGGTGTTTGTGGATGCATCAGCAAACACGTGACCGCTGTCCTTGGAGCCTTAAGGACCTTCAGAAGGAATGGATGGGCACATAGTTTCTCATTCACAGCATGGAAATTCGTGAATCCTGTCCATTTACTAACTCTTATCTCCAAGGAAATAAAACAGTTGTTAAAAAAGTAATTTCTGTTGCAAAATACATTTTATTTTCTTTATCTAGAAAGCACCACAATTGAACTTTGTGTGGAAGCTTCATTGCATGACTTTTGTAATTCCAGAGCTGTGCCTGGTTTCCCCCAGGTTTAACTCTTGGATGGCGTTTTGCTGGTGTGCACACGTTGATCAGCTCTTTCTCCTCTTGCAGAGATCTACCGGATTGTTTCCCAGAAGCAGATGTCTGACAGACGTGAGAATGACATGTCCCCAAGCAACAACGTGGTTCCCATCCACGTCCCTCCAACCACCGAAAACAAACCAAAGATGCAGTGCTGTCAGAATATATAGATTGTCATTCTTTCCTCAAAGGCTGTGTATATTCCCCAGGTCCAAGATTTAAATATATTTGTAATTCTCGTGGTTCCATTCTTGTGTTTAGTCACTGCTTATTCCTTCTCCATGAGTTCTCCATGTCTTGAACACTTTGATTTCAGTGTTTATCCGTCTCTTACTTGGATGTGGCTGCAGTATTTTCCCAACACCGACCCGTCGGTTTGGGCTCAGTAAATTGTTTGGAACTCAACTGATCCCTTCCCAACATGATGCCCGCTAGTCAGAGCACAGACACCTTTGGAGAGCACTTGAAGCCCTTATCCTGCTCCTCACAAAGCAATTACTGTCAGGTTAACAAGGAAAATATCTCTGGGCAGGATAATCTTTCCTTAAGGTGTTGCATTCTGCATCTGAAGCTCGGTGAAGCTCTGAAGTGCAATTTTATTGTAAGTTAAATGTGTTTGGCTACATCTTCAGATTGTCAAGTGAAGTTTTACAGAATATTACGGGGGAGAAAAGAGAATTTCTTGTGAACAAGCAGCAGGTGCTGGCTGCCTGGGAGTGAGGCGCTGTGGTTTGGCACCTGCTGCAGAGGAGGTTGGCGTGAGGCAGAGGTGCCCCTTGTGAGGGCAGCGAATGCAGGAGCCACGTCCCTGAGGAGGGGTCGCTGCAGCATCTCTGTGCTGCCTGAGGCTTGGCCTCGCCAGTGCTGCTGGTATCAGGATTTGAGGATGCCTTTTTTCCTTTCCTGGGACACGGATTGAAGGGTGTTGTCACGTATCACATATCGCATCTATTATTGCATGCCACGTATATGAATATATTCAAGTGCTTGAGTTGATGAATTAATAACTCCCACTACCTGGCCTTAGTTTTTTCAGTTCTGGTTGATCCAGTATTTTTAAATTACTCCAGTGGTTTGCTGTTCTTCAGCAAAGCCTCTGGAGTAGTTTTGCTGCTGGATGTGTTCCTCCTGTGGTCTGTTGCTGCGTGCCAATGCGGTGCAGTCCGCTTGTGCAGGGATACACGAACCGTGCCTTCCGTCACTGCGCGTCCCTCGCTCGTGCTGCTCTGAGCAGCCCGACCCTGCCACTGGGGCCACCGCATCCCACAGGAGCAGAGGAGCTCTCTGCCGTGTAAATGCCACAGTTATTTATGCAATTACAGGCGAGTCACTGATTGTAGGGGACGTTTCTCAAACTCTGATACGACCCACCTGGCACACCCAGATGTGGTTGGCACTTCCAGCTGCGCTCCGTTCCCAACCCTTCTGTCTCGCGGTGCTCATGATGTGTGAGGCACACGGAAGGCATTGCTGTAGTCGGTCACTTCTTGTTTTTTACTCCATTTCTCCTCCTGGTATTAGTTCTGAAGATGCTATTTTGATCTGTTTGTAAATTACTTTGTATTTTATGCATGTACTGTACTTTGATTCATTATTTTTTTAGATTGATTTAAAATATATTCATCCATGATTCTAATAAAGAATTACAGGGGACGACTCACTGTGGTGTGTTGGGTGCACTTCTTGGGAGAACTGGGATTTCACCTGAAGGTTTTGCCTCTGAGCTTCTTGGAAGAGGCAGTGAGAAGACACTGAGGTGGAAGTGTCCCTGGAGAAGGAACTGGAAGGGTTGTGTAGCACAGCTGCCTTCCCTGAGAGCGGCTCTGAGCTTTTGGGGCTGCTGCAGTTCGTAGCCAGGGCACTTTGGCAGCTTCAGGAAGCTCTGACCCTTAGAAAATTCTGTGGGTTCGCTCCACCCAGACCTCTGAATGACTTTTACAAACCTGTTTTTTTTCCCCCATGTTGCCACCAGGAAGAAAATCCAGTGAGAGAGGAACTCCTGCCTTAAGCTCTGGATGCTGCTGTGGTGTCCTGATGGAGAGGAGCCTGAGCGGCCCTGGGACGGCTCTGCGGGTGAGGTGTGAGCCCAGGCCCTGCTCACTGCAGGAGCTGTTCTTGCGGCACATTCTCTGCCCAGCCTGGAGCAGATATTGGAATTAATCAATTTTCTGTAGCAGCCAGGTTCTAAATTGTCAGCTGGAAATGCAGGATAAGTTTCACTCGGCTTCCTTTTCTCATTCCCCTAAGCAGGTGACTGACTCTGCTGTCACATCAGTCTGGATTTTGTGCGGTTTTAGGCAAAACTTCCTCGTGCAGCAGATGGAATTGCAGTGCAGATGGTGGGAGCACAAACCCCTGTGGGAGGCTGAGGACTTCTAAAGCAAAATCCAGCAGGGTCTGTTCAGAGAGGGAACTTCTCACCTGGGAAATCTTTGCCTCCCGTTTTGGGGTCTGTGCTGTATTTTCCTGAGGATTGCAGATCCTGGGCTGGGTGACACTGCTGGGACAGGAAGGTGCTTCCCAAGGTGTTCTGGGAGACAATGCACGTTGTTACTCCACCTGAACGCTTTCCAGTGGGGGATTGTCCTGTTCAGCTGCTGATTAATCATTCTGTTCCATAATTGGCACCACTTGTGTACTGGAGTGTCTCCTCCCTGCTAACGGGAGACAGCTGATGGTAACAGACACTGCTTGGGGCCCTGCAAGGAGCTTTCCGAGATTCTGGAGTTCCAGCTAATGCTTCAAAATGGGCTTTGCTTGCCAAAACCTTTTGCTGTCATTTACATATTTGAAAGCCTCAACTTTACAATTATTCAGCGAGCATCAGTGGTTCCTGTCTTTGATGGGAGTTGAGGTTCTGACTCTTCAGCAGAAAGGACATGGAATTGTTCTGATTTAAAGACATTTTTATTAAGCTGGAATTACTTATTCTATCAGTTCAGACCTGATGAATTTCCAGCCTTTAAATAGCTTATTGAATGTGGCTTGTCAAATAAGACGATTACACGCTGGGCTTTAGTTAACAAGATTTTTAGAAATACAAAGCGCAAATATTGAAAAGCTTCAGCAGGTAGCCGTGGCTGCGCTGCCTGGCACTCGTTAATTCTGAAGGAGTTTCTGCTGCAATTCTGTGCTGGTGATTTGTTGATTGGGCTCCCTGGGAGCTCCTCGTGTCCATCCCATCGCTGCTGGGTGACCGTGGGTTGTCCGGTGTCCACCCAGGGACCCTGCGAGTGGCCCAGGGCACCGTCACCTCCCGGGGTAGGCGTGCAGGGGCTCTCCCAGCTGGGATTGTGACTCCCAGGAGTCTCACTGAGGCCAGGCTGCCCAGGAGCTGGGAGAAGGGTGTGCAGAGACACCTACCTTTGGTTTACTCCAACTCGGAATGACAGCACTGGGTTTTCTGAGCCAATTCTGTCCCAGCCTGGTGCCTGGGGGGTTTTGGCTGAGGGGAGCAGCCACATCACCTGCAGAGCCTGGATCTGTGCAGGGCTGGACGTTTTGCTCTGCAAATGACTAAGTTTGAGAACTACACATTGAGAGAAATTCAATTTATTTTGTACAAGGTAGGGTACCTTTGCACTGTGAACAAATATATTACAAATCTGTCTTACCTTAAAAAAGTATTGCCATTTTGGTGCCTGTTTCCTAAGCTAACGCTGATATACAAGAAGGTACTTTTTTTTTGTTGGTTTTGTTGGGTTTTTTTCCCTGTTAAGCTCTATGCACAATGTTGCATTTGGTTTCAAAATCCTTTGGAAAGAAACCAAACCAAACAACCGAGCACATCTCTGCTCTCTGGAGTCCCTTTGCAAACTACAGCAATGCACAAACGTGGGTCAGGCCAGCAGCTGGGGCTGCTTGTGCTGGGTGCCAGGGTGGGGCTTAACGAGAGTATTCCTTATCCAACTGCCTTTCTCTTGATATTTGTGAGGTACGTCTTCCCATTCCTGTACTTAAAACATACTCCTGCTGGGCCTATGAAAAAACTGCTTCCTTACAGCTCAAATAAGGCTTTCCTGGAAAACAAAACCGCTGTTGCTGATCGGCCCCGGCCCCCACGCACACGTGCAGCCCTCGGGAACCTCGTGGGCAGCGTCCTGCGGCTCAGACAGCGCCGCTCACAGAGCCTGGGGTGCCCGGGTCAGGCTGGGGGTTCAGAGCCTGCCTGACCACCCCTGGCTCCAAGTCCAGGGGCAGTGTGCCCAGGGCCAGGGGCTTTGATCCCAGGCATGAGGGCTGAGCCACCTGCGGGGACACCCTGGGCTCCGAGTGACCCGGCAGTATTCCCAGAGCTGGCACCCAGCGCTGTCCCCAGCCCGGAGGGCTCCTCTGGCCATTCCCCGAGCCCAGCAGGTCACACCTGGGGTCGTGCTGGGAGCAAACCCACGGCGCTGGTGTCGTCCTCCTCTGCTTCCATCAGACTGGCGAATGTGCAACAGAATATTTTTTATATTTAAAAGGCAATCAACTTGCTACTTCCACGTTTGCCTAATAAAATTACATACTTCGAGTCAATACTACTTCATGCTCAAAATCTACAAGGAACTAACGGCAAGTACTCTACTTTCTAGGTCAATAGAGATTATAAATTAAAAAAAATATCATGGTGGCTCAGTCCAAAACTTTACCATGGGTCAGACCCTTGATAATTACTTCACAAACAGCTGCTGAAAAAGAAAACCCAGTTTCAGCTCCATTTAATGACATTTCAGGAAGAATCATCAACGGATCAAGTTGCACTACATGGTAATGCACATCAGAGTAAGAGGTGTCATCAGTGGCATGCTGACCGTGAATCATGAGGAGATGGTTTGGGAAGATGGGAGAGAGAAGCCGATGTGGCTCAGCTTTGGGAAAGGAAATGAAACCAGGGCTGGTCTGTGCAAACCTGCAGCGTCCCAGGGCAGGAATTGGAGGGGCAGCAGTTTAAACTGCCTGACAGAGCTGCTGGATTTAGCCACCAAAAGAGAAGCTGCGTAAGGAAAATCAAAGCCTACCTGTGCCAATCAGCGTTAAAAGGGTGGCAAGATGGATGTGAGGCTCATTGGGGAAATGCCGTTCATTAGCAAAGATCAGGGGACATTTGGAAAGATTTTAAAAACGGCACAGAAAGTGTCTGTGTTAATATTCCTCAATTCAAATTCTCTGGTACTGAATATAGAGATGACAATCTCAATGCTAATTACCAAGCATGATCTGCACAGGTTGCACATGGTGATGGCAGTAAATGAGCTTTCCAGACAGTGAAATGACAAGTTTCCCTGCTCTCGTTCAGAAAAATGTCCATTCCTGTGACAAAGATGAAAATAAATTCCAGCGTATTCCCAGTCACCTTGTTCCTAACAGCAAAAGGTTTCTTGATGCAGTCGGTAGAAATGTACATCCTCAAGTCCTACTTAGCATGTTTTTGTGGTTTATTTTACAGCAAAGCCAGGGTTAGAACACGCCACGGAGAGTTTCTGCCTGGAGCATCAAGACACCCTGGGGTGATGTGCTCCAGTCCCACGTGGAGGAGGCTCTCGTTAGTTCCAGGTACCCATAGAAAAATGTCTTTATAAATAACATCATGCAGCAGCAGTTGGCCCAAGCTGATGTCGTGTCAGGTCCTTGCCAGTCCACAGTCCCTCAGCGGCGCAGGAAAGGGAGGAACGGCTTCTCCTCTGCTTCCTCACAGTCTGTGTTGGCAGCACAGTGCCCAGTGAAGTCCATCCCTCTAGGACTGCTTGTCCCAAGAAGGCCCGTGCGTGGGGCTGTGCCGGACGGGGAGCAGGTCGTAGTGCCCAGGGATGTGGCTGTTCCTGGGCAGGTCGTACGGGTTCTGCAGGTAACTGGCGCTCCGACTGCGCGCGTCTTGGACTATGCTGACGGTGGGCTCTGGGGGAGCAAGGAAAACTGGGCTGTGGTGACCAGCAGCAGGCCCCAAACCAACTCCTGATCCTTGTGGGTCCCTTCCAGCTCAGGACATCCACCCCTGCGGCTCTCAGCGCCGCAAACCAGCACAGCAACGCTCAGGCCTTCCCCCGCCGGGGCCTCCCTGCGCCGCGCCAGGTCCAGGCCACGTGTGCCAGGACAGGGGAAAAGCAGCACCCCCCGTGCCACCCACTGCTTACCAACTTCGTAGATGTTTTTGTTGGCTGTTGATGAAGTTGGCATGTCGGAATACGGGGACTCCCTGTGCCCAGGCGATTTCATTTCCACGTAGCTGCTCTCGGAGTGTTTGCAGGTTAAAATGGGGGGGTCTTTAATGGTGGCGTATGGGTTTTCACTGCTGTTCAGGGAACACGTGCTGGAGCTGCACACAGATTCCTTCATATAATCTGCAAAACAAGAGTGGAGTGGGAGGGTTAGGGTTGTTCGCTTAATTAGGTTAATTACAACTGAGCCTCTGCAGGAAGGCTGGGGGGGATGAGGGGAAGGGGATAAGGAAGATCCTTGAAGCCTCCAGCACAGACACCCGGCGCTTGTGCTCTGGGTGTTCCAGACCATTGCATCCACCACTCACTAGCAGGAAAGAAATGAAAACCTGCTCAGTACTGAAGGTTTTCCTGTGAAAGGTTCTAGCTGTCGTTTACCGCAATATTTAATTTGAGGTGGCAATCCTTTCCCTCCCTCCCCTAACTCCTGCGGAGCCGTGTTTACCCCGCTCCGCCACCCCGCAGACCCAGGCGCGGCCGCGGGCGATGGCTCTGCAGGCAGCACCTTCTGCGGGGACCTGGGGCACTCAGCCGGCTGCAGGGGGACTCCCGGGGCCTTGGCCACATCCAGTGCCCTGTGCTGGAGGGCACAACGCTGCCACAGGCTCAGCACTGCACCAGTGCAGCCTCTGCTGGTTTCAGGGTCACCCAGCATCCTACAAAAGGGGAATGCTTGGCTTTCCACAGAGGGGGACAAGCCTCCATCTCAGCCTCACTTCTGCTCTGCTTTTTCCCCCCCTTTGCTGTAGACATCTCCTGCTCCTCTCCCCCGGGCTGGAGAGAAGGTGACGGAGGCACTACACGGGGAGAACAAGGTTGGCGTGAGAGCAGCGACCAGCGGCCGGCCCGGTCGGTGACCCTGGCTGGGACAGGCCAGCCTGCTGCAAGGTACAGTGCCAGTCTTGCTTTAAAAATAAAAAACAATAGAGAATAAATAGGTCTTAACATTGACATTCAAGAACGTGCCATTGCTGCTGTGTGCATCCTGCTGGGCAGTGCCAGTAATTTAGAATTAGAGCGATGCAATGAAAGATGAGGCATTTTCTTGTGCTGGGTTACAGTACAAAGGCAGATCCTGGTATATATGAAATACTCCCGGTGAAATAGGGGGACTTGCAAAATAGCTGCAATCCCAGCTGCCCCCGCTGTCTAGTATGGGAGACAAAAAGAGAAATTCAGGTTAAGAAATAGACAGACAACGCGACATCGCTTCTCCGCTCCGAACCTCGGCTCCGAGCCTGCCAGCCCCGTCCTGCTCCCTCACGTGCCAGCTTTGCTCCAGTGTGTGTGACTGCCCTCCTTCAGCCCTGGGGTCGTGTCTGTGTGCCTGTGTGTCCATCAGCCCTGGCCTGGTGCCCCTGGTGCTGGCTCAGCCCTGAGGGAGGTGCCAGGTCGTGCCCAGCCACCTGCAGCCAGGACTTGCCTTTCTAAGCTCTGATTTCAGTGGCACCAACAAGTCTGGAGAGCCCTCAGCTCCCAGGGTCAGGGAAAGCAGCTCGGGGAGCTCCACTGCACCCAAACCAGCCGGGAGCAGCGGGGATGGGGAGGCTGGCAGAGGCCTGGCACCAGGGCAGTGTTTATTCAGCTACAAAACTCAGAAACTCCTCGTCTAATGTCAGCCAGGGGGAGATGAGCAGCGCCTTGGCTTCCAAGGGAAACACGCCTGGTTCGGTACATGACAGGAGCTGGGAACCAAAGCAACACCGACATTCCCTGGCTGTTGGCTGCAGTTTGTCCCTCCAGTGTCACCAACCCCAGCCCAGTACCAGTCAGTGGCAAACTGCCCCAGCCCATCCTTCTACAGAGAGATGGAGCAACCCCGTGAGACCAAAGGCTTCTGCACATGAGGGAGCTCAGTGTTGGCTTTCGCTGTGTATGTGACAAATTCAGGTGCCACCGTCTGGGGTCTGTTGGTGTCGGAGGTGAGGAAACCACAGACAAACGAAAGGCTCAGCTCCACCTGCCAGCCAGTTACAGCTCCTGGTGGCTGCTACACGTGCACAGAGCTCGTTAGGAGAGCCTGGGCAGCCTTTAATGAGCAGCTCTGCGTTCTGGGCTGAGGGACATGACGATTTTCACAGGCTTGCTCCTCTGATTCAAGCAGTGCTGCTGAGCAGAGGCTCACAGGGTGAAAGGCAGGATTCCCTCTGTGCCCCAAGAGCCCCCTGCAAAGCATTCCCTGTCAGCACCAGGGCTGGGAGGGAACAAATCAAACCAGAGGTGGGTGTAGAGTCAGGAAATGTCGATTATAAAGGACTGATGGCTTCTACAGCAAAGAAGGGCAGAGGGAGAATTCCTGCTCCTGCAGAGCTGCAGCTGCAGGTAAATTGCTGTGTGGTTTGTTTATGGAATTGGGCACATTGGAGCTGGCAAAGCCAAAATTCCCAGCACATCAGCTGTTCTATTTCATCCAGCTCAGCTACTTTTACCTCCCTAAGCTAAAGTTCACCTGTACTGCAGTTAGGGCTGACATTACCTCCCAGGCAGGTGCCCCTCAGCCCTTCCCTGCCCAGGACCAGTTGGAAGAGACCAGTGAATACCACTCGGGCTGCCCAGACTTGTTTGGCCTCTCCCAGGAATTGCCTTTCCCAGGAGATATTGGGAAATGATGTGCCTGAGAGCCCAGTCCCGCTGACGTAAACGAGAGCTCTGTGTCCAGCTGGGATCAGACCTTTGCTTCGGACACGATATATTTCATGGAGCACCAGTGGGTGTTTGGGATTCTGGGTACACCAGGGAGTCATTAGCCCTCAAGAAACATTATGTGCAAGATCAGGGAGAATTTAACTCTAAAGGCTGTACAAGCTGCTGAGTTACTTTGTTATGAAGGTAATTTGGGGATAATTAAGAAGCCTGGCATCAGTTGTCGAATTTTGTTTCGTGAATTAATTTAAGCAGAGCAGATGTATTTAGAGATTCTCAGCCCATGGTGCTGCAGGCCATGTGTGAGCCTGGCTGTGCTGCCTCCTCGTCCCTCCCTGCCACAGGGTCCTGCTCTCGTGGAAGCTCTGCCACGCAGTGCTGGGACTCACTGGGAGCGCTCAATCCGCTGGACTTCCAGAGAAATATGGGGAATACGCTCTAATTTTGCAGTCCCTGCCTTCTGCGTTGCCTGGATACCGATCAGCAGACCTTTGGAGGGTTTATTTTTGTTAGCAGGGACTGGAAATGTCCCTCCCACAGACTGGGTTCCTCTCTCCTGCCCTGAATTTCCCCTGATGGCAAGTCCTGGAACCCCCAGCGAGGCAGAAGCGCTGAGGAGAGGAGGTGCACAGGGGTAGAAGGTGCTCTCCTGCCATTAACCCTTGCTGGGATGAGGTGCCTGTGCTGGCTGCTGTCCCCAGCCCGGCCAGCCCTGGCTGCTGAGGGACAGTGGCACAGCGAGGGCCCATTGCTGCTTCTCGGAGTGACACGGGTGTGGGGACACATCCTGTACAGCAGGCAGGGAACCACCCTGAGGTGACCCCGCATCCCTGGGACCAGTGCTGCTCTCTGCTGGGATTTTCCTGGCTCTTCTGCAAAGAATGGGGTTTTTTCCCCCCCTAAAATGGTCGTGCCTGAGGTCACATCATTCCATCAGTGCAGCAGGATTCATTTTAGAAAGAACCTCTCTAAAAACTGAAGGACTCAGCTGAAAGGAAAAGCTTGGGAATGGTATCACTGAGCCCAGGAAAGGAACTGCTCAGAAAGCTGCTCTGGAAACCCCTGTGCCCGCTGAGCCCCTGGCACCAGGTGCCCCAGGGCTCAGGGCTGGCTCTGTGACACCCAGCCCCTCTCTGCTGCTGTCAGACACTGGGCTGGACAATCCCAAACCTCTGTGCCCGACCCCTGGAGCTCAGGGCAGGCTGCACAGGGACACCCCTCTGCTGGTGCCCTGCTCTGGGCACGGCCCCAGCTCTGGTCCCCTCGGAGACCTGGGGAAGCAGGAGGTGGCCCAGGTTCACCTCAAGCCCCCTGTGCCCCCTCCCTGCAAGGCTCTGTCTGGTGCAGGAGCAGCAGAGACCCCGTCCAGCGGCAGGACAGGCTGGCCCCAGGCAGACCACCCTGGTGGGAAAGGACACGGCTTTGAAGTGGAGGGAAGCAGATAAAAACCAAGCATGCACCTGCCAAGGCTTTCTGCTGACAGAATCCAATTGTTTGGGACTGGGAGTTTCTTTCTCTCCATTTTTCCAAGGAATGTGGTGAGTCAGGACCTGGCAGGGCGAGGAGAGCTCACTCTGAGTGTTGGGCACCTTCCCAGCTCCTCCTGGGAGGAGACTCCCCCAGGACTGGGGGTGCCCACGGAGCCCTGGGGCTGCCTGAGCCCAGGAACGACCTTCAGAGGGGCCCTGGGAACCTTCGGCCAGCCAGAGGCAGCTGCTCTGAGAGACCTCAGCTCCCGAGCGCCTGCAGGGGAGCTCCCAAACATCCCTGGGCAGCCAGGTGTGTCCCTGTGTCCCGGCACCCTGCCCCGGCCACTGCCAACCCTGCCTGTCTGGGCTGGGCAGCCACAAAGAATTCCAGCTCTCCTGACACGGCTTCGGAGCCTGATTTTTCCATTTATAAGGAGATAAACATGTAAAGGAAATAGTTCAGATTCTAAAAATGAAACAAAATCTGTAGCAGCTGAAAATGCATTTCACAGGCCACTGTCACTGTGGTTCTTTTTCTCTGACCCCGCTGGTCCCCTCAGTGACTGTGCCTATGGATGGGAGTTCCTGCTGCATGTGCTTAAAGCTCCTTTAAACTTAATAAACATAGTAATTTAGTTTAAACTAATGAAGTTAATAGCTCCATGTAAAGAGAACAACTAGCTCTATTATAATAAGATTCTTCTTTTGAAAAAGAGAATCATTGAAGTAGCTGAAACCAGTGGATTGAGTATTTTGTATATCATGAATTATGTATCTATCATATATATACATAATCCATTCAATATTTTAAGTTTAGCTTTATCAAGGAGTTGGTGATGGGTTCTTGGTTTCCTGTGGTGATTCTGTGTGGTAAGGTGATGTTTTAGCAAACATTGCCTCCCTGCATTTTGAGAACAGCAGCTCCAAGGTGACTATTGATCTCTAGGCCTGGCTATGAGCTGGCTGACGCTTTTTGTGTGGAACAGCTTTCGATATTCCCTGTTAGCTCAGACAAAGGTGTGGCTCTGGAACACCTGAGCCATGGCAGAGCAGGCGCTGTCCCTGTGACTCGGCCCAGGGGCACTACAGGGAGAGGCTCCGGGATTTCCCCTCTCTCTGAGGGACATTCCCAGGCACAACAGCCCGCGACTCAGATCGAGGGCCTCAGCCTGAAAGCTGCCTGTTCCCCAGGAGACAGATTCCTTGCTCCATCTCCTGGAGCACGGGCTCAGTGTGCTGAACCCCAGACTGATCTGCCAGGAGCTCTGGGAGCCACCGTGCCAAGTGTTCCCGTGGCCCACACGTAACTGGAATGTTTTGAATGTAAACCTGGAGGAAAAGTGAAATGTAAAACCTCCGGGCCTGTGCTCGTGACTCGTCAGAGATCCCATTTTAGAGCTGCCCTGGAGTCAGCACCCACAGCTGCTGGTGCCAGCGTGAGGGGACCTCGACTGCAGGGAGGGCTCTTCTCCAGCTCTGCTCTGAACCCCCTCAGCAAAGGGCACGAGCAGGGGCAGCTTCTTCCCCAGGGGCTTGCTTGAAGCTCAGGATGGCCAGGAGCCACGAGCAGGGACACCCAGCCACCAGCAGCTGCCCCCAGAGCCCTGGCGGTGGCCGGCGGCTCCTACCCGAGCGTGCCCTGGCCAGCTCCAGCTGCCCTCCTGCCCTGAGCTGAGCCCTCCCTTTGCCTGTCCTGGGCAGCCCTGGATCCAGAAGTGAGGGCCCAGGAGCGCCGGGAGCCCCGCGGGCAGCTCGGGGGGTGCTGGCTCTGTCCCTCCCTGCCTGCGCCGCCTCTCCCGGGCTCCTATCTCACCTCTTCTAGGACACCCTCCTCACACCTGGGCAGGGTTCTGCAGCTCTGGATACCATACCTTTGAAGCTTTTTTCCATTATGTATGTGTTCTGACGTCTATCCATCCCACAAGCACCTGCATAAAAATGATATATAATGGAAAACAAATAAATATTTATGTAAATTGGATTGCTTTGACTACTGAGCAGCATATATTCTTCCCTCTAAATTGTACATCAAGGCCCTCATTTAGGGAGGCTCTTAAGCACATCCTCAGCTGTAAGCACACACTCAGCTCCAGCGGGGAGCCTGAGCACGCCTGGAATTATGCATGTGCTTAAGAGCTTCCCTGGAAGGGAGAGCTCTCTGCAGCAGGGTTACCAAGAACAGCCATCCATCAGGAGATCGGGATAAAAACCATCTGCTGAGGCATTCATTACTGGAGTGGTGTGAAAGGAGCCTAAACCGTGCCCTTTCCAGTCGGAGTCTGCAGGTTGCATTGCATCACTCTGTGACTAATTTTAGGCTTTGTTTTCTTTGTGGAGAGCGTGTGATTTAACTCACAGCCTTAGCCTCGGAGGTGAGTACAATCTAAATTACCTACTATGACTTTGCTCATGAATTTGCACAGCTCAGTAACTGATGCGACAGCAGTCCCTGAGTGACCACCGTGCTCTGAGAGCGCAGCACCAGCAGCAGAGCTGACAGCGAACTATTCTGCCTTGTGCAGCTCCAGAGGAACTCGCTGTTCCTCATGGAAGCTGAGACAGAAGGGGATGGGGACCTCTTCCATTTTCACTCCTGCAAATTACCCTGGATATCAATCAGAAGGAAAATCTAATGTAAGCCTTTAAATCTTTTTAGCTATAGAGTCTGGTATTTCCTATTGACTGGGACAATCAATACAAATTTGGTTACTGAGAAATGTCTTTGTGGATTATGGGATTCCCAGTCAAGTAACTCGGTTACAGTGGGAAAGGAGCCCCACAAACAGCGTGTCCCAGAGGTCTCCCAGCTATCTGTCCTTGTGTGTCCTCTGGGCTCTGCAGAGGAGTTGTCATGGCCATGGGCAATGCTGTACCAGCCCCTTTTTCATGGCAGCTTCATTTTTTTTTTTGCTAAACAAGGGAAATTACTAAATTAGACAATAAATGTGTTACTGGCACATCACAGACAAACCAACCCTTTGCTCTGGTCTCAGTGCCCATCCCTGAGCACAGGAGAGGGGCTGGAGGCACCCGACTGGCTCTCTGTGATGGGGCTCTTCTGGCCACGAGTGACCCCCCAGCCCACTTGGTTTCAAAATATATTTATATATATACATATATAAATATATTAGTAAAGGACTGTTATTCCTCTTTTCTCATACCATTGCCTGAAGGCCCCTTGATTTCAAAATTTTGCCAATTCGGAGGGAAGTGGGGCACATTTTCCTATTCTAAAGGAGGCTTCTGCCTTTTCTGGCAAATACCTGTCTTTGAAACCAGGACACCCACTCGAGCACCTCCTGCTTTGTTTTCCTCAGCTGGTGCTGAGCCAGCTCCCAGTCTGAGCCCGGTGCAGAGGGCAGGGCAGACTGGGAGGTTTGGGCAGCGGTGTCCCAGAGCAGCAGCAGCTCTGTGCTCCGTCCCTCGCGTGTTCTGCTGGGGCAGAGTCGGAGCGAGGGGATGCAGCCAGCGGATCTCCTGGGCTGCAGCCGCAGGGCTGGGGCTCCCTGTCCCGGCAGTGCAGCTCCCCCAGGCCGGCCCTGAGGATCTCACGTCCCCCTGGGAGGGCCACACAACCCCTCAAAGCCCTTCCCAACCGATTCCCTGCGATTCTGCCTTTGGTTTTCTCTTTTGTCTGTTTTAATACTGTGGGTTTATGACCCGGTTTTTTGTATTCACCGAGTTCCTCGGGAGGTGAAGTGAATAATGGATACATTATTTTTTAAACTGCAGAAGTAGTTAATGTGAAAAAGTCCTAAACAGGCCAGGGATCTGGCACTTCAGGAAAGTCCAGGTTTAAGTTTGAAGCTAAATTATCTGCCGGGGTGAAATCAGTCTCAGCTGGAAATAGTTTTCCACACCTTTTGGCTTTGAGAAAAAAAGTGAAGTCAGCTGTGAATCAAACTTATAGCCTTTGGTCCTGTGGAATAAATGCAGCTTTGAGTCACTCCCGATGTGCTGCAAATCCCACTTGAGGCTCTGCCTCCAGGACTGCTGTTAAAACCCATTACAGATAAACCCCCCGCCTGTGTGTCCAGCGCTCCAGCAAACGAGACAGGAGCCTTTCCTGAGCTCAGGCCAGGGGTTTGGGAGTTTTGCCCTGCTTGGGACAGAGGGAAGCTGGGCTCTGCCACTGCTCAGTGCAGACTGGACGAGAGCACGAGGGATTACTCACAGAGCAAACAATTCCCGCTCTGCCACACGAGACAGGGAAAATGCAAGGACAAGGCATTCCCTGGAACAAGGACCAGGCTGCCTTGGACAGGCAGTGACACACAGGGAGGTGACAAAGCCACCTCTTCTTGGCACCGCAGAGTCCCCAGACTGTGATGTCTCAGCCCACATCCACGGGAATTACTTGTGCTCCTCCCCAGGCCCTGTGGGACAGACACAGCTCTCTGCTCTTTGGAGCTCACACCCAAATGTGCAGCAGTGACAATACAGACCTTGTCCTTGCATTTCCCACTTGGAAAGAGCACGGGCCTGGCAAACAGAGCCCTGCAGAACAGGTCAAACACCTGCAGCCTGGTGAGATCCACGGCCATTAGAGAATCCTTATCACTGCAGGTTTTAGGAGATGAGGGGTTGAGTTAATTTTGATGTGGATATTATTAGATTTCCCTTTCCCCAGCTATAATTCATCTTTAGGACACTTGCAGTTTCTAACAGGGCCACAGACATTGCTGGGAGCCTGGTGCTCCTCCTCTGCTGGGTCCCATCCTTCGGGATCGCCGGAGGAGTCGCTGCCCGAGGAACCAGTAGGGAGTCTCCATCCATTCCAAATTTCTCTTCCATTTCCCTTTCTCTTCCATTTCCCTTTCTCTTCCCCACCTGTGGCTCACTCACTCATCTGCTCCTGTGACTCTTCACAGGGGCACAGCAGAGGAGCTGGGCACTTGTCCACTGCTATTTTAATGCTTTTTAACTGATTCCAGCCCTGCCCACGGCTTGGCTGCTCTCCCAACACATGAGCTGGAGCAGCATAAAACTAAGGCTGATCACAGGGTGAGAAGGTGGACACGTCTTTAACTGTGGTGCTTCCATGCACGATGCAGTTTGAAGGTCAAGAGTCCCTGTGTGACCTTATCAGACTTTTATTTTATGTTTATAATTCAAAGTTGAAGATTTTCACTTTCTTCTCAAATTTGCATGAGAGGAACCTGCAGCTTTTATTGCCCAACAGTAATAACCAGAAATGAAAACTTTTTATTTTCCTGTAAAAATGGCCTTGATCTGAGCAAGGATTCAACATTATGAAAGTTAGCACGAGCAGGCATTAATGCTGGTACTGAAAAGAAAGAAAGAAAGAAATCTAATTTTCATCAATTAGTTTGAAAAAAGAAAGAAAAAGTTATCTTGGATGCAAAATGCTGTGGGGAAAAAAATCGAGTGTTTTGCTGGAGGGCTCTTAGCAAAAGTATTTATCACTTCTAGATCATTCTTGCTGCAGGAACATTTAGCATAATTTCTGGTGGTAAAATAAAATGCACGAATGCAGGAGAGATGTGGCACATGGGGAGCTCAGGACAGCACAGGTTAAACACAAATAAAGCAAACAGTGTGCAAAAAAAGCAGCGAAATGGTAAAAGGAAAATTCACTTGGTTTGAGAAGCATTTGGGAACCCTCACACAGCCCCCTCCGTGTCACAAACAGATAAGCACAACAGTGGTTCTGCAGCGTATTACACAGAAAACATCGATGGTTTTAAGGATGAAAAGCTTTGTACTGAAGCTTGACCGGTTTGTGATTTTCCTGATGCAGGGCAGAGTTCTCCTTGGGGCACAGCACGGGGTGGGGCTGGGGCAGTGGCGGGATGGGATGCCTGGTGCTGCCCTGCGTTCATTCCTTCGCCAGGTGAGCTGGGAGATGTTGACCTTAGGAACCCCGTAATAGCCCTTAATGCTGCCCCTTCTCCTCCTGCATATTTCCAGTGAGATCTTACTAATCCCAGGAAAGGAAAGGGCAAATGCTTTTGGCCACTGACAAGCCAAACTCCAAGAGCTCAGCTAGGAAAACAAATAGCATCCAGAGCACTAAATCTGGGCAGGATTTGAGCTAAGAGCTGCTAAAAACCCCGTTAAAACTCAAGCCAGGGAGAATAAACTGGGAACAGGCAATTAAACTTCACTCTTGGCTTGGCTGCACTGGCTGGTGGTTCAGAATTGCCACGGAATGATTTACTGGGAGATAACGGAGCACTGCACACCCCAGCTTCCACAGAGGCTCCACACCTTCATCAAGATGCCAGTGTTTAGTGCTAAGCTTTATTAAGCATGAAAGGAAGAAAAAAAAAAAAGCGAATTTGAATTTTTAATGTCCTGAGTTAGTCCTTAAAAAAACATTTATAGAGGAGATGATAGTGATTCAACAGAGCGGCCTTGGAAGGGAGACTAAAGTGAATATTGACTCTGCCTTCCCAGTCTGTGGTTTGTGGTAAAAGAAACCATTTTTAATTCTCCATCTTTCACTACTGGCAATTCTGATTGTGAAATAAAGACAACACCAATACTCCTCATTATTGTCAACGCCTTTATGAAAGGCTGATTTGGATTTGGAATTGCTCTAAAGTCTACTAAGGTGATTAAAGTGTTTAAAAATTACTGACCTAGTTCATTCAGATAGCTGTAGGGTCTCCAGTCTGCAGTTTCTCTGTCAAGGATTTTGTTACTGAGCTGTTCGAAAAGTATGATAATGGGTTAATGCTGGAAGAGACAGACAGTTCCCACCCAAGACTAGAGCCCAGGGATGCCAGGAAAGAAAACGGGAGGAGACTCCTGCCTCGGCCTCACCAACAGCCCTTTAGCTGTGTGAGCTGGCCAGCTGTTCACCAGCATTAGGGAAAATCACAAAGGGAAGTCACTTCACCAAGCCATGGACACAAACATGCTGGGAAATGCGGGATTGCCTTCAGAACCACGACTCGATGCGTGCGGGCACGGAGTCCAAAATAACCCACGGAGGTGACAGCTCCAACCCCGCAGTGCAGCACGCAGACAGGGCTGCTGGGAGCTGTGGGAGCTGCTGGGACAGCTGCGGGGTCAGGGACAGGAGGTGCAGGGGACAGAGTTCTCTCAATTCAAGGAAAAGAACGTTGGCAATAAGGGAGCAGCGAGGCCTGTGCGGATCTGCCAGCGAGAGGAGAGCCTGGGGCTGCCCCCAGTGCTGGGAAAGCCCTCCCAGGGTGGGCAGTGAGGGGAGAGGGGGCTCTGCTCTGGGGGTGACGGCCCCACTGGGCTGGGACACAGCGAGAGGGGCTCCACAGAGGAGTGGGCACCAGCCGAGCCCTGCAGGGAGGGCCTGGCAGTCGCTGCAGGTGCTCAAACTGCTGAGTTTCCCACCTCACATCATTCCCTTGAAAGCCACACCTGCTGGAATGAACACAGCTGATCCTGAGCAAGTGTCAGCTCAAGAGCAAATCCCAACCTTGTTTCTGCAAAGTTCTGAAGCCATCACTGCTCTCCTGTGCCTGCTTCCAGCCTGGGAAGCCTCCCGCTGCGTTTGGGAGCGTTCAGCTCTGCTATTGTACTGTGTTTACATGAAAATCCCTAACAAAAATGGGTTAAAATTGAAAGAGAGTATTCAAAACTTCCACAATATTCCGTTTTTTCTGATCTCTCATTAATTTTTGCTTAGCTGTCTTTATGAATTTTTCGACCTGGAACCAGAAAGCCCCACTGATACATTGAAGCCTATTGGGATATTAAATCCCAGCTGGCACCCAGCACCTCCAGCCACATTCCAAAGGCATTTTCAGCCCTATCCAACAGCCCTCAGTGCCACTGCCACCCCTCCTCGGGGTGCAGCACCCCTGGGCCGTCCCTGTGCCCGCAGTGCTCCCGCTGTCCCGGGCACTGAGGCAGCCTGGAGAGCCCAGGAGCCATTTCCTGATCATCCAGCAGCTCCCTGTGATTCCCCAAACTGGGAATGGGAACAGTGCCAGCAGAGGCAGGGACGGATGGATGGATGGATGGATGGATGGATGGATGGATGGATGGATGGACGGGGCAGTCAGTCCAGCAGTGCAGGGGGATGAGGAGCAGACCCGTTTGGAATTCGACCCCTGGCACCATCAGCTCTCCTCAGCAGAGCCCACGGCTTCGTTCTTCTCTTCCAAACTTGCAGCCAGAAGTGAAATGCTGATTTTTCAACCCAGCTGCACCACTTAGAGCACATTTATTAAAGTCTTGGGGTTTCTATTAAAAGCTGTGGGTTTGCAGGATTTATAAATCAGCTCACAAACCTAAAATTTGGCATGAAGAGCTACGGGCTAGAATTGATTTTTTTTAATGAAATGATTTGGGGACATTTCTAAGTTTTTCTGAATGCAGCAATTAGGAAGAAATGTGATTATAGCTGTCTCTTTGTGCTACTATCATTTCTTAACACACTATAATTTGTTAACTTTTTTTTTTTTAAGATAGAAAATACTTCAATTTTTACTGTGAAGCAAGATTGCTTTTCTGGAGGAAGAAATCCTTCATAGTAAATGTATCCATTAAAATTCCGGGCTGGTAATTTTAGCAATTTGGTTAAAACTACCTCATATCTGGCAACTTTTTCCTTTCAGATCAACGAGATCCCAGGCTGAGCGAAGCACAGTCATTACCTGCCCGTCTGCAACAGCTGGATGGATGACAGTGGCCACTTGAGCAGCACCGGCCATTTGTCAGTGCTCAGGTTTTGAAGTCCACGGTGATTAGGCAAAGAAGTGCTGGCAGGAGTTCCATCATACCTTTATCCTCCAGGAGAGCAATCAATAATTGGCCTTTAATTTCCCTGATTACTGACTTCAGATCTCCCCGGTCCAGGCTTGTGCTGCTGGGTTTTAGATGCCCACCCTGAGCGTTCTGCAGCCGTTCTGTATCTGCAGGCCTCCTTTTTCTCGGGCAAGTTTTAGTCAAAGGTACTTTAATGATGCTTTCTGTACCGAATTCCTTTTTATTAGCTGGGTGACATCCAGTCAGACCATTTCCAGTGACCTCTGTTTTGCAGTTTCTAATTTTATGTGAAGCCTTCGGTAGAATTTAGAACTTCCTTTAATAGATGTGAAACTGCTGGCTTTAAAAATTCAGGACATCTAATGGCAATTGATTTTTATGATGTCTGTAGAAACCAACACCTGGACTTTTGCTGCGACGCTGGAAGGGAGCAAGGGTGGAATTATGAGCTTTGCAAAAGCTCAAGGTGAGAATCCTCCGTTCGCTCGTGACCGGTGCAGCAGCCTCATCCTTCACACAGAGGATTCTTCACAAACTTTGCAGCACTTGGTAACGCTGAGATCTGTTTTTACTTCATGCACAATTCAAAAACTCAGACACAGAGCTGGCACTGAAGCCCTGAGAGTGGCTGCGTGAGCGATCCTGCCAAACACCCTCTGAGCAGAACAGCTCCTCAGCATCTGAAATCTGGTCTGTGCCTCGGCAACGGGAGCTCTGATGTGAAAGGACAGGTATGGGGGTAAGGAATCGCTATTTATCTGCTTTGGGCATTTTTGGTGCCCAAATTCTGGGGCAAAAGTTCACCTGAGTTCAACTTGCAGCATCATTACTAGCTGGGGCTGCACATGTCATGAGAAAAATGCCAAACTGACTTGTAGAAGAAAGGCCAAGGTTTGGCTTCACTTAAACTCCCAGTGAAACATCTCTGGACTCCAATGGTTCCAGCATTTCCCCCGAGCTGACCTGCCAGGCTCACTCCCGTGGGAAGGGCAGCGACTGGAGTTAAAAACCTGCCTGGGGTGCTGGAGCCTCCTCCTGAGCCTCAGAGCTGCAGATCCTTCTTAGAGAGCTCGCAGGGAGATGCAGCTCAGCCCTGAAGCTCCTGCTGCACCTGGCACGGGCCTGGGGACACGGGATTGAAGGGCTCGGATCACCCAGCCCCTGTGCCCAGCCACCTTTCCCTGCCAACACCCGGGCACAAAACCCCTCAGAGAGCTGATCAAGCTCCATTTTAACAGCAATCAGGTTTCTTTGTCCCATTAGTTCTCCTGGGAAGCCGTTCCAAAATCTCACGGATCTGATGGTGGAAATCTAATTTCCAGCTTCGATGCATTCGTGGCCAGTTCATCCTCATTTGTTCTCGTGCCAGCTCTGCCATCTCACTTACACAGCTCTCCTCCCCCTCGGTGTTTACCTTGCTGTATTTATAGATGGCAATCACGCTCCCCCTCAGCATTCCTTCTGCCAGATAAAAGAGCCAAGCCTATTTTCAGTCTCTTCTCATGGGCTGCCCCTTATCCTCCCACTTGTTTTCCTGCTGTCCCTGTTCCAGTCTGTGCTCCACTGGCACAACCACCCAGCCCCAAACACTCTGGGGAGGGTTTAATGCCTCCGCTGGTCCTTGTCTCTCAGCAGCTTCAATGATTCTCCCTCAGGGTCCTGAGCAGCGGCCAAATGTCTGTCTGGCAGAGGGGGAATGAGGAGGTGACATCCTTCCTCTGCTGAAGCCTGGCCCTGCTGCCGTCCTGTGCAGACAGACCCATGTCACCAACTGTCCCCGGTGCAGAGCTGGGCCCTTTAGCTCCTGCTGAATCCTCACCCACCTCCTGCCCTGCAGAGGTGCCACCCTGAGAACGGCAGCAGGGTCACCACACGGTGCTGGGAGCCCCCAGCCAGGGANTGGTGCAGAGCTGGGCCCTTCAGCTCCTGCTGAAGCCTCACCCACCTCCAGCCCAGCAGCAGGGTCACCACACAGTGCTGGGAGCCCCCAGCCAGGGATCCTGGAGATGGGAGAGGGCTGGGAGAGGAGAGCAGGAAGGAAATAGGAATTATATGTGCAGAGCTGGAGGAGGAAAGAGAATAGGAAAAGGGATGTGAGGAAAAAAAATAGAGTGGAGAGATCACCAAAAGAAGAGGGGAGAAAAGGCAAAAGGCACAGAAAGAAAGGAGAGAAGGGCAGGGAAGCACAGGGAGAAAACTCTCCTCAACCCCCTCAGACTGGAGAGGGCTCCCTCTGTCCGGCCTCTGTGCTTTGCCCGGGCTCTGGAGAGGAACGGCTCCAGCCCATCGGCTCCAGCCCATCGGCTCCAGCCCATCGCCCCCAGCCTGATCTCCCTGGAGCACCGGGAGCCCAACACATCCCGGGCTCTGCTCAGCCCTTCAGACATTCCTCTGCCGGGTTTTTTTTTTTCATTTTGCATCTGCGCCGGTTCCTTTGTGACCCCAGCTGGCACTGGAAAGAAATGAATCCTCCAAGTACAACTTGTGCACATTTCTCTGCAGAAAGTGGGAACGGCACCAGGCAAACTGATTTGGAGATGAACTCGTTAAGGCAGCTATTAGGGCTTTATACGCTCCTTTGTCTTACTTGGCTGCAGAGCTGCAGACAGACAAAGTGTATTTTTGGCCATCCTCAGCTATTCAGGCACTGCAAAGCATTCTCATTAATGAGTGAGATGGTGGGAGATCTAAAGGAAATATCAAGCCATATATTTTGATAAATGCCCTGAAAATACCAGTTCTATTGGTCTGTCTTCCAGTGCCTATCAGGACATCCTGACTGACTACAGTGGCCTGGCTGCAACAGGAGGAGCAGCTTCCAGGTGAGTCCCAAAGCACCACTTGGGGATGAAACCTTTCCAGCAGCTTAATTTTTCAAGTAGTTCCCTGAAAAGATGGCACTGCAGGCTGGGAATCCAGGATAGGTGCTGGCTTTGACCTTTTCTGAATTCATTTAAATTTCTGCAAAAGGATTAGTGGTCCAGATGGACACTCATCCTAAATTTGACATTATGAGCGTTTGCACTTTCAATTTGGGGAGTAAAAATGCATGATGCAAGGGGACCATCTCCATCAAAAAACATATTTACACATCTGTCTAAACATTTCTCAGAGAAATCTCTGGAGCCAGCCTTTTTATTACATTTTAATGAGATTTTCTTTTAATAACCAAGAAATGACTTCCAGGAGCACATGTAGAGATATTTTTGCCTGTCCTGTACAATACAGTCTTTTTTGCATTAATCTTGTTCTTGTGGCTTGCCAGTTAATAGTTACATTTGGATGAAGGTGACACAGCCTGCAAGTACCATCATTCTTAAAGCTGACAACCTTGATGAAATCAACTGCATTTCCTTTTTCCCTGCTCCCTCTGCTTTGCCCCACCTGGGATTATTAAGGCTGCAAAGGAAGAGATGTTTGACCATTTCCATATCTGAATTTACTGCTGAAGTGCTGGACTGAGCCAGTGTTGTTCATGAATGGTCTGAGGGAATCACTTGCAACAAGTGATAAGGAACTGGATGTTCCAGTGACAGGGTTGGAATAGCGCTGCTGGAGAGCCAGGAGTGACAGCAGAGCTCCCAGAGTGCCCCTGCATGAGTCAGGACAGCCCTCAAAAGCACCCCAGGCACCTCCTTGCATCGTTCTGCTCGTCTGTGTCCGCAGGGAATTCGCGTGTCTAGGAGCCTCGGCTCTGCTGAAGCAGCACGGTGAGATTCCCGATTGGTGCTTCATTGATTCCCTCGTGTTACGTTCATGGATAATTCTATTTATCGAGTTATTTCTCTCTCCTGAGAAGCCAACATGCCTTGGAGTTGCTAAGACACCCACACAGGCACGAGACTCCAGTTCCCATTCCAGAGAGTGGGGAGATGCAGGGAGGGGAAAGGGAAGCTCTCTGTGGCTGGGATGTCAGGAATGCCACCCTGGAGTTTGGAATGGTGCTGGCAGACAGCAGGGCCCAGAGCCATTGCTTCGGTTGATTTCCTTGAACTGATAAGAACATTGCTGCAGTGGGGTGGGGTCATATCTACCTTACTGGAGCTGTTTCCATCCAGATTAGTGGGAAAGAAGCGTGAAGTCACCCCACATGAGAGAGTGTGGTAGCTTGGATTGGAAAAACAATGAACACTGCCGCTACCCTGCGATATATCTGGGGAGAAAACAAGTCATCACAAAGCACTTTGGAAGCCACAACAGTTCTTAAGAAACTGCAAACATGGTAGAGACAATCGAGTTTAGAAATCTTTGTTGGAGTACTGGGTGTTCTAAAACATCTGGAGATGCAATCTATCCTGCATTGTGGTGGGAAGCTCTTGACTATTAGCATTAAATATAAGAGAAGAAAGCAAAATATATAAATAAATACAGTGTTATCTGTCTGAAGATGTTAATGAAGGCAATCCTGACAGTCCAGATGCTTTGCAGGTGAGGGGAGAGAAGCAAAACCCGGGAAATGCATGGGCTGCAACACAGCTGCCTCTTTAGTTTCAGCTGTCGAAGAGCTCCTGAGCAGGCTTGTAGTTGAGACAAATGAAACCTTTTTGTTACAGAACCTGGAGTAATGTTAGAAATCAAGATGCTATTACTGTACCAAGGAGTCCAAAACATTTTACATTGTGAGCAAAGGCTTTTTAAAAACCAGAGCTGGAGCCCTGAAAGGCAAACCTGGGCAGTTACACTGTATGCTCAGAGACATTTTATCTATTTCCTCAATTTAAGTTATAAACACATTTACCAAACAGAATAATTTACCAAGAAAGGCATCATATTTATACTGGCAGTTCTAATGAAAACATCAATCCCAATCTGGTTCCAGCTGCATAACAAACTGATACATATTTCAAAGCACCATCAGGAGAAAGGATGGAAAATTTCAACTGGAGCAGCATCATTTAAACAACGCAGCCCTGTAAGGAGCAAAGGAATGGGTTTTAATAAAGCACGGGCTCAACCTGCAGGCAGAGAGGTTGGTTGTGGGGACACCTTCATGTCGAGGGGTAAGGAAGTGCTGGGGAGCTGCTCGAGCCCATCACCAGCTGTGCTGGAGGCCGAGGAAGGACGGGGACCTGGCTGGCACTGGGGTCCCCAGCCACCATCACCCTCCTCTCCTTGCCCTCTGCGTTCTCCTCGCTCTGCACATGCACTCTGCTTTGCTGACATCTTGTGGAGATCTAGATTGAGCTTAATTTACCGCAGGATATCCTGTTTCCCAGAAGTGGGGCTGGCTGCAGGGTGTCTCTTACATAAGGGCGGTGGCTCAGGGCTCGGGGGGAGCTGCTCCTGCGTGTGCAGCTCTGACCAAGCACTTATTTTCTGCTGAACCACGCAAAGGGATTGTCGAGGTCAGCTCTATTCTGTGGGGAGTGCAGAGCCTTTGAGTCCCAGCTGTTTTCCAGAGTTGCTGCTAAGCAATCGTCTCAGATCAGGATGTGATTCCAGAGCTGAAATCCTTGCATTGAGGATCTGTCAGCCAGGCTGCCGGGGCGCTGCCATCTTCCCCAGCTACAGCTCTGGGACATTTCCAATCAAACCAACAGGAAACACATCTCCCTTGGGCTCTGCCAGTGGGAACTGGGGCTGGAACCCACCCCTCGTGTCAGTGTGTGCCCACTGCCCCCCAGCTGCTCTCCCAGAGCCTTGGGCGGCTCAGGGGGCTTGGCTGGAGGGCCCATCCGCACAGCCCACGGTCCCAGTCAAACATGGACACTTGGATCCGTGTCCTGCTGCTCTGAAAGCGTTGGTGGAGTCAGCTCTGCTCCCCCTTCCCTTATCCCGTGGCTGTGGGTGAGGAGCAGCTGGAAGGAAGGGCCAGGAGCCTCGGCTCTGCTGTGGGACTCGAGGCACACACCGATGTCACCGGGAGCCGGCTGAGCCCATGTGAGTCCTCACCCAGCTCATCTGGCTCGAGCTTGTTTTCTGCACTCAAAATGAGCTGAAATTAAACTCTACCAGGCTGTCCTAGTACTTAGCACAGTGTTGAATTAATGACCCTGAGCTTGTACACACCCCCCAAATCCTCTTCTCCCCCCTTGCACACAGCACCCTGAACTCAGAATTACTCCTTCTACACAGTTCCCTTGGGTCGATACTTAAATAGCCACCCAGGCTGATTTACCTTGATAGCACAGTCCATTTTCTACACATTTATTCATGAAGCTCTTGTAACTGCTGGCTGGAAATACATCAAATTCAAATGTAATGCTATCCCTGTTTAAAAAAACCCAACGAAAAAAACAACCCACAAAAAATCTCTTCCCAAAGGTGAGAATTTTTTGAAGGAATGACTTAAATGCCTAAAGAGAAGGGAATGAGACTGAGCTCCTGCTCTGAGCCTGGGCTGTGGGGTGACAGAGGGAGCAGCAGTCCCCATCCTGCAGGACAGCACTGTGGAAACTGGGCACAAGGCCAGCCGCAAAAAAGGGACTAAACGAGCACTCCGCAGTAAATACAAACCCAGCCTTCTCAGCTGCTAAATGGAACTGCTGCCTTCTCTTTGTGTGGGTCTTCTCCGCCCGCACAGTGTCAGGGAGACGGCTGAAGGCTCCAAACAGGAGGGTTCACTCTGCCACCTCCCACCAGCCCTCCTCCGCAGATCATTTCTGGAAGTGGCTTGTCTAGGCTGCAGGATCCACGGAGCTTTATTTGTATCGAGCTTTGATTAGCTCTTGGCTCTCGGCAGAGGATTCACCCATACCAGAAAGTTTGCTAAGACCTTGATGAGACCTCAAACATCACTCCAGCCCATAGCCAAGTCCTTGTCAAAGTCCCACTAAGAAATCTCTGCTGCTCCCCAGCACTACCACAGAGTTCTCCCTTCTGGCCCCATCTCCTTGAACTGAACAACCTGCACTTTAAAACCTTTCTGGATGTGGTGCTCTGCTCTCATGCTGGGGAGCACCATTTTCATTTCAGGCTTATTTGGGAAAGTTTGCTCTCAGATCCTTGTGCTGTGGATAAGCTCTCCCAGCATGGGTGGTTTTCTTCTCCTCTGGCTGCCGGGCAAAGTGTGTGTTTTGCTGCCACATCCTTCATCCACAAACGCAAAGGAGTCCAAGGGCTGCCCAGGGGGTTCCCCTTCCTTATAATCTCTCTCACACATATGCACAGATTATCAGCCTCGCAAGGGCTGAGGACGCAAAACCCAAAAACATCCTCCAGAAATAAATGTGCTGGCAGAAATTGCTGCCTCCAGGAGCCTGGGATCTGTGTGTGTGACTCTGTTCAGAAACAACACCACCATTACCCAAATCAGAGTAAACAGGCAAAACAACAACGGGTGATCCAGGAGAGCCATAATGCTACAGCCCACGGAGGGCTGGATGCTGCAGGTGGAACTCCTGCCAAAGCACAGGGGCTTACACGGGATTATATCCCTTGGACAAGCACATCTGCATGGTATCCTGCCCTTAATCCAGATGTGAACCTCCAGGTGAAGGTGGAATCCTGTTTCCTGTCTGCAACGTTGCTGCTGTTCTTCAGCACCCTCAGCTGCCCTCAGACACACACGAGGTGCTTGCACCCAGATATTCCTTATCCTCAGCTTGTCTCAGAATCCACCTCTCCACCTGCTGCTGAGGAAGGTGCATGTCAGCACCTTTTCCTGCCTCTCTGCTCTCTGCAAGTGAAGCAGCACTGGTAAGGCCAAAGTTGGAGCAGTTACTGGGGGTAGAAAGTCTCAGTGGGGGAATGTACTGGAGGACAGTCAGGATTTGGCAGGGAGTTTTCAGAAGCTCTTGTCTAAAATTTGTAAATGTCCTTCTAAGAAGGGCAAAACCCCAAACTTGAAACAATGCTGGTACCTGCAGGCAATTTATAATGAGCTGAAGTTGGAGCAGAGTGTTTCTATCTTCTTAATCTTCCTCTGCGAGCTCAGATGGCAGAGTTTTCCAAGGGGGAGGAGGGAGAAAACTGTCCTTGTGACCTCCAGAAAGAGATGCCTGACCCCACTCTGCTGCAGCTTCCTGAGTGATACAATTCCTATTGCTGCAGGGACTGCACAAAGGAAGCAAGAAGAAAGAAAAGGCCCAGTCTCTGCATCCCCATTGCTGACTGAGATGAACAGGAAAGATCTATTCTCCAATTTCTTTCTAGAGAAGCCCATGAAACCCCACTGACCTGGTGTTTTTTGGGATTGTGAGGACCTGGTATTCAGGGTTTTTACCAACTGAGCCGACAGAGCAGGAATGCCACGAGGGCCAGAATTAAACTCCCAGCCCAAGGACCAAAAGAGATCCCAGGTTCAGTGCAGATGAAGGACAGGATCCCTCAGATATTTATGGTGTACCCAGGAATTCAGCCATCTCCAAAATACTTTTTTTCCTCAGGTGATTAAGTATCATACAGCTTCAGGGGCTTTGGGAAAGGTGGCTGCACCTGAGAGGAATGTGAAGAACATCCATTTCTTACCCAAATGAGCAGCTTAAGCAAGAGCTAGCAAAGCTAAAATGCAAAAATAAGAGAGAATGAGAGATCCAAGAATAATTTTCCCCCCAATTTTTAGCTATCAGAAGGAATGCTCCACTGAGTGGTCTAGAGATGAATTTAATCAGCAGAGAGCTCCTGATGTGGGATATGCCATGGCAGGAACACGTCCCTGGCACGAGGACTGAAGTCCCGGTGCCATGAGAAGCTCTGTGATTCGGCTCCAGGTGCAGCCAGGCGTTACTATCATTGGCTTGATGGAAGAGGCTCCTTCCAGGCACAGCCTTGGCAGGGAAGGCCATGAAAAGCCTCCACCCTGAGGCAGCGGAGGAGCCAAGGGGCCGCGTGCAGTTGGAGTAGAAAGCAGAAGGGAAAAGGCACTGCAGGCCCGGGGAAGCAGAGCTGCTGCACCAGCCTCTGCCTGTCCCAGGGGCTGGTATTTACTGGGACTTGGAGTTTCAGCCACTTAAAGGGAAGAGAAGAAGTCAGAGGGCAGCAAACCCCGAGAAGATCCCCACTAGAGACAGCGGGGATAGCGGGAGGAAGTAAAGCCAGGCATCAGGCCTGATATTGGCCAGAGAGGAATGAGTAAGAATGACAGCATGAAATAGGAGGTCACATCCTCCAAAATTTAGCCAATCTGTCAGAAAAGCTGCCCTCCCCAGCTGTAGCAGAGCACAGAAAGAAGGAAGAATGCTTTGATCCTGAGGAGCCTTCCTCTTCCTCTCTCCTGCCTTCCTCAGCTCCTGGGAAGATTCCCCCCAGCTGTCTCCACGACAAGGGCTGGTCGGCACCGCAGAGAGTGACAACAAACAGACACCTCAAACCACAAACTGCAACACAGACAAAACCAACACCTTATGACTGACCCAGCCAATGCCATTCCTCAAACGAAAAAAGGCTTCCCAAGGTTTCACAAAGGGAAAACATCTCCGCACCGCAACAGGAATGCACGTGACTCCGAATTCCATGCAGCACATTTCCTGCCTAGGTATGCCCCATATCAACTGCCACACAGAAAGCAGCTTAAATCAGTTCTATATTTGCTTTCCTGTCCCATTGATGAGTTTAAAGATCACGGGATTCTGGGGAAGAACGGAAGTGTCATTATTTTCGAGGCTCAATAACGCACGGCACACATCACAGCAGTTGTATTTCCCCAACAGGCAGGAACAGGAGTCGGGATTTGATTAACATAAAAAGACCCTTACCAGAAAGTGAGTAATCTGTATTAGTCATCCTCATGGCTGGAGTGTAAGATACACTTGGCATGTCATGGCCCTTCTCCTTCTGTTTCCGTCGATACCACACAAAGAGTGCCAGCAAGACCATAATAATTAGAAGGAGAATAATAATTCCAATGATTGCTCCCACTGAGTGCCTCTCTGATCCAAGAGCAGGGCTAATTTTAGTATAGGGGTTTAATTCTTCCATCATAAGAGCCGCTGTTAAAAGTAATTCATAACACACTGTAAATTGAATCGTGCATTTCATTTTTGAAACAGTTTTTTTTTTTTTAAAGCAAGTACATCATTGGAGAGGGGGAGAGAGAGAGGGAGAGAGGGGTTTTACAGACAGAGTTCCACTGTACCTTGATCACATCGGATTCCCTTGAAGCCTGGGCTGCAGTAGCAGGTGCCTGTGACATGGTCACACGTGGCATTGTTCATGCACTCACACAGCTGTTTGCAACCATAACCAAATGTTCCTGGGGAGCACTCTGGGGAGCCAAAGAAAAACACTGGAAAGAATTCTGCTCCTTTGGGGAATGGGTGCAACACTTGCCATGGGAAATTCAGCGGAAAAGTCTCCCTGGTTTTAGGATCTCTAGGGTAACTCCCTAATGTGAAATTATTATTATTTTAAAGCAGAAGGTAAATGTATTCCCTGTGCAATTTGTTACTTATTGAGCTGTAACTTTCTGGAAAATCCATGCAATGAAATCAGTGATAGGTACAAAGGCTTCAGAAGACTTGATGGATATTACAAATGTTCAGAGGTTAACAGAGCTTGGGTTCAGGAGCTGTGGACATAATAGAGCTCAGCATTCTTCACCAACCTACCTGGTTTTCATGGGGGGAGTTGCAAAGAAAAGTTTTAATGCACCTTAATATGAACCCAGCAGACTTCAACAAACAAATCCCACACGCTTTCCTACTCATCCCTGCCAGTGCCAGGAGGTGAAGGGAACATTGCAGGTGGAATTTCAGCACCGAGCACCTGAATGGTTTGATTTGCTCTGTGTCAGGATTCCCAACACAGAAGGAATTTCTATCCTGTCTTTGTATTTCTATCAAAGACAAAATGATTGAATGTCCAGCTGAGAAATTTATTCATACAATTACCATGATGGGCTATTACAATAAATCTGTAGGCAGCTTACTGTACTTCTGGAGGCACTATTGAATAATAAATTGAAAGAAACAATGTCTGTCACATCCCACTTATTTCCACGGAGAAGCTGCATTACTGGGAACAGGCACACTGGCTATGATCCTGTGGAATAGATTGTTCACGATGTGACTCCTCGTGTGTCACTGCCAATGTTTTTCATTGCATAACACCTGCCCAGTGTCAGTCTCGAAGCAGCTGCTGGCAGCCAAAATTTAATATTAAGTAGAGAACCATAGCCAGGATCTGTTTATTGATTTGCAGTGTGTATTAAAGTTGTATCTCTTTCTTTAATCTGCTGGTACTCAAATAAAGAAAAAACCCAAATTATTACAATTAACGCTCATTCTTATATTAGCCTGCAGCCTACTTAAAATGAATAAGGCCTAAATTTTGGGACTGCACCATAGAAACGATGCCTGCAATTAGGCATTTCATCTGCAATGCAGTGTGACTGCCCATTCAGCAGGATTTGGAGAAGGAAGGAGTCTTAATGAAGAGATTCCTTTAGATTAAACCGTAGAAAAGCAAGTAAATAAATACATTTGTAGTTTGGATAGAAAAGAAAGCCTCAGGCTTTGTACAGAGGTTAAATTAGGAAGTAGGTTCTCATATAAAATCTGCTGTTGTGCAGTTCTTTGTGGGACTCTTCAGTTTCCTGTTCTGATTGTGGCTGCAGTGAAGGGTGTCCCCCAATTCCAGAAAGTTGGCCACTTACAGCACTACAGTGGTGCCATCTGCAATCCCCCAGGAGCACACAAACTTGGCCCTTTGCAAGTGGGTGCAAAAAGGTTTTATGAATTAAGTTACGTGCACAAATACTTCCATAAAGATCCATGTAGGAAGCTACAGTTAGAAACCCCTCCTGTGCAAATCCAGCAGGAATGTTACTGAATTACCCTTCTGCCAGAAAAAGGGAGGGAACCCTGTGCAATTAATGCCTTGGGAAGGTGAGGTGGATTCCACCTGTGTTTGGAATCCCAGTAGGTGTGTGAGAATTCCTGGTGAATCACGGCACTGGACAAACAAGTATTTATCAGCTACAGCACATCCAGTTCCCAGGGCCCTCACTCCACGTTCTTTAAAGAAGCCACTTGGCACAAGGTGCTGAATATTCCAGTGGAACATGGACAACAACTCCAGTAAGACATTCCAGATCCTTGCAAGGGAATTGAGGTTCATTGGGAAACACTTCCTCACTGCTGAAGCTACACACAGACCCTTCCCAAAGCAGCAGCCTTGTTTTCCTTGATCTGCTTTCACTGTAAGGATGAATCTTTACTTGGTCCATGTCTACATCATAACAACTTCTGCGGGAAAGCCCCACATCCCCAGTTTTCCTTGGAAGGAGTTATTCCCTTTAACCCTTCTGTCTGGCTCCATGCCTTGGGAATCCTGGGGCTGCTCTCAGCAGCATTAACAAGGCCCGAGGCAGCTTTAGGGCTGCTTTTGGATTAATTAGGTACCAGTTGCTTGGGAAGGTCCCACCCAGGCAGCACAGAGTGCAGTGATTTGCCCTCTCTCACCTGAGTTCAGCCTGGGAATGAAAGGCCCAGTTTGCAGGGATTCACTGAATTTCTTTATGCTCAGACTGCCCACGTTTCCAGAGATGCCCTCTCCTCCCCATGGATTATAGAACGTGCCTGGGGTCACTGTCCCGCTGATATCACCACCTCATTTGAGAGCCTGTTTGGGCAAGGATTCTGAAACACATCCCCTCCCTGGAGCAGGAGAGAGCTGGGCTCACAGGTACTTACTCTGCTCGCACTGCTTGCCTGTAAAGCCCGTCCTGCACGTGCACTGGCCCGTGATGTGGTCACAGTCGGCTCCGTTCTGACACTGGCACACGTTGGCACAGTTCTTCCCATAAAAAGCAGCCGGGCAACCTTTCAGCAATCACAACAAGGAAAGAGTAAGATATAAGCTGAAACCCCATGCGTTATCAGCACAAAGTCTGTGGGTTTGTAAATCTGTGGATTTTCAGCCTCTGTACATTTAATGGCATTTATTTGATAGTCTAAATGCAGAGATACTGTGACAGCCAATTTTCTTGAAGTAATGTTTCTCATCTTTACAGAATTGCCTCTTAAGTGTTTCAGAAGAATGAAAACTTGACCCATCTATACAAACTAAATTTTCAAGAAGTGAAAGAAGATGCTAAACAGAAACTCTCTGGAAGGCCAGGGATCAATCAATTACTTGCAAGTGAAAGAACCTCCTTAAAAGGCTCACCAGAAATGGATCTCCTCTTTCATACTGGTGATTTGGCACTAGGGTGAGAAATCTCTGACGTTTTCCTAAATCAGACCACAAATACTGGGGCATTAACAGGCAGGGACAGTGACTGTGCAAATTCTAACAATGAATCAATAATCTAAATGACTTCCCCCTCCTTTACCGAGCGCCAAAGGCATAAAAAATCTTGGAAAGCTTCAGGACTGTTTTCTCGGGGGTGATGTGAGGTTATCGGGAGTAAGGAGCGTGTGGTTTTCCAGGGAAAACTGCAGTACTTGGAAGAGACACGAGGTAGCAGCACACACTTTGACAGATTCCCTGTCTGTGAAAGGCTTACGCTGAGTGCAGTAGAGCCCCGTCCAGCCATGGGTACATCGACATTCTCCATCGTAGGGGCTGCACAGCGCTCCGTTGTGGCAGTTGCATGAATGAAAGCAATCAGGGCCCCAAAACCCAGTGGGACAAGCTGTGAAAATAAAAAACATTTGTCAGCTGACAAAAAAAAAAAAAAAAAGTGCCATGATACTGTGTTAGTGCTGTGGAGGAGCAACAATAACGGGAGAGCCTGGGAGACACCAGGAAAGGCAGAACCTTGCACTGCTGAGCTTGGCAGGGGCTCCTGGACAGTGACCAGTCCTTCCCAGTCAGTGACTGGTCCTTCCTGGACAGTGACAGGTCCTTCCAAGCCACCAAGTGCTCTCCAAACCCTGGTGCCACCCCGTAACCTCTCCTGTGCTGCCAAGCCCTGGCACAGGGGTTTCTCCCAGCAGGTTGATGGAGGGGATTCTGAGACCCCCCTGCAGAGATGCCCCAGCCCTGGGGAACAACATCAGGAGGACGTGGAGCTGCTGGAACCAGTCCAGAGGAAGCCATGGAGATGCTGCAAAGGCTGGAGCCCCTCTGCTGTGGAGCCAGGCTGGGAAAGCTGGCAGTGTTCAGTCTGGAGAACTCCAGGGAGAGCTCAGAGCCCCTTCCAGGGCCTAAAGGGGCTCCAGGTGAGCTGGAGAGGGACTGGGGACAAGGGATGGAGGGACAGGACCCAGGGAATGGCTTCCCACTGTGGAGAGGGTTAGATGGGATCTTGGGCAGGAATTGTTCCCTGGGAGGAAGGTGAGGCCCTGGCATAGAGTGCCCAGAGAAGCTGGGGCTGCCCCTGGATCCCTGGCAGTGTCCCAGACCAGGCTGGACGGGGCTTGGAGCACCCTGGGATAGTGGGAAGTGGGTGAAACTGGATGGGCTTTAAGGTCCCTTCCAACCCAAACCACCCCAGGACTCTGCAATGTAGGGCAGAGGCAGGGGCAGGTCCTTCCCTCACTGACCCAGCGACCCCCGGCACGACCCCGCTCTGTGCTCTGTGCTCTCCCTGCCTCACCGGCATTATCTGTGAAGACAATTTGAGCAGGGTTGCAAGATATGGAGGTAATTTAATTTGCTTTCTGACATTCCGGAATTCTTGCATAATAAAGCCCAGCTATTCAGGTTTACTTTGCTATGCAATCAACCACTAAAATTACCACATTCATTTGAAGCACAGAGTGCTACTCCAATCATGTAAAAATGTAAAGAAAACTTCTTCCAGTATGAATTCCCATCCACAAATTCAGATTGCTTTTGTTGTTGGGGCTAATATTAAATTAAAATCTCTGGGCCTATTTTATATTTCAACAAGTACAATATTAATACATTTTTTAAAAAGTTATTTTAAGCCTCCCTCCAAAAATGAATGCAGTAAGTTACAGTTATTAGTGCCAGACTAAAAGATCCGAAATTATGATAGCCCTTCAATATAACAACTATATTTTTGCTTTAAAAAGCACTTTCCACTGCTTCCTGCTAAAGACATGAATTAATAAGGCACGGTTCCCAGGAAACCTGAAAGTACCGACACCAGGCCTATTTCCATGGATGCCAATGGCTCCATGGATGATAAATGGAAGTTTCTGGCATTTGACAGACACCACTAAAGCCAGAATGAATGGCCAAAAAAACCCTGCCATGACGTAAATCAAACAAAAGGTCACTGGCCTCACACAATGTAAGGCTGAGAGGCTTTGGCCTGAAGGGTTTGTGCTGTAAGCAACCAGGAACGCTTTCCCAAAGCCTCTCCCAGGCAGAGCTGCAGGGGCTGTGCGTGAATCCAGAACTGGCTCTGGAGTCAGAGCTAAAATTATCTCCTGTGCAGCTCCGGCTCGGGTCATTCCAGGCTAACGGAGCGCGGGGAGGAACAGCCCGGGAGGGGGGCCCGGTGCCCACGGGAGCCGGGGTGGGACGGGGTCACCTTGGGAGGGTCACTGTGTGCCAGGAGTGAGCGAGCAGGGAGCCACCAGCCCTGCTCAGCCAAACCGCCGCGGGGCCCGGGCAGCTCCTGTCCCCAACTGGCTCTGCTGACCTGGCCTCGCTCCGTGAGGAAAACCATCTCCTGCAAGGGTAACAGGCACCAACACTCCTTTCCCAATTACATGGCTAAATATAATGAGGAATATCTGCAGCTTTCTGTCTTTTCTTTCTTTTTTTTTTCCTCTTGTCTCTGAGTGACAGCAATATTCTGCCCGTGGAAGCCACACAATAAAAGCAAAATTACAGCCGTCTGTTTTTATCCCATTCCTGCTTTATCACTTGAAGTTTAATATATTTTACTCTGGAATGCTGTCTAATATGCTAGTTGTATCCTGAATATGAAGTAACATTTCTGAATGATCGGATATTGCCTCCCTCTGTGATCTAGCTTCAATTAAGGGATGCTCTCAGGAAATGACACTTTGGGATCAGCAAATGCCAATCTTCTACCTGGGCAATTTTCAGAAAGAAATCCTCCATCCCTACAAGGCCACATTGACTTTTACAATTAAATTACATTTAATAGAAATATTTCAGCAGCCTAATTTCACAATTCCGGGGATTTGGTACATGAAAACATTTACTGGTTAATAATATCTAAATGTAATAGCTGAAAGAAAATTATTTCAAAAAAATAAATAAAAAGAAATCCAGCTAGAAATTAAACAGGAGCATGGAGCTTTCTTTCCTGATAAGAGCTTGTGACCTCCCTTTCCTGGAATAAAAGCCAGTCACGGCTTCTGCAAACTCCAAACGCAGAAACTAATTCAATCCAAAGCTAACTTAGATTAATTAAAAGAAATCAGCTCTAAAGACAGCGAGGCACTGGCTGTAATACAACAGGGATTTCCCCAGAATCCGTCTTTAACTTTCAGAAAACACCGAACAAACACGATATTGGAAGGCAGAGGTGGAAGCAGCAGCCGTGGCTTACTCTGGGAGCAGTCCATCCCTATCCAGCCCGGGAAGCACTGGCAGGAGCCGTCGATGGGGTTGCAGGTGCCGTTCTCGGTGCACTGGCAGAGCTGGGCACAGTCCTTGCCGAACCTCCCGCTGGGACACACTGCAACACAGGGCACGTTACTGCAGCCTCTTCGAAAGGACCGAGGGAATCACACGACTCAACGTTCAGCAATTCCAGATAAAATTAATTACAACATTGGTTCTTTGATGAAGCAAAACTCCTCTGGAAAGCAGGGAAAGGCAGAAAGGATTCGAGCCCATTTTGCCTGCATGCCAGGCATAAAAACAATAGGGGACAAGTCATATCAAAATCCATTTTTCTGCTGGAAAATGAAGCTAATATAGTCAGAAGATTGCAATTATTGAAGAGCAGTATGGAAGGATGAAAAGAGGAGAGGCAAAACAGAGAAAAGGGTTCACTGGGAGAGGAAGAGAACAAAAAGTTGAGGAGAATTCAATGAGTAACAGCCACAAGTGAGCGGCTGGGAGTGATTGATCTGGTTCCTGAGGATTTTATGTATATATAAATATAGATATGTTAGATATGTTTGACTGAGAGCTATTAAACAGATGTGCTGCATCCCAACAAAACCAGCACCTCTCCCCATGTGCCCACCAAAGTGAAGTTGGAAGAAAAGAAACTCTAATTTTTTTTTCCAGAGTCATCTTCTCACCTCCTAAGCACGGTGACAGGAAACTAATAGACATGTAGATCTTCAACCTCCCACCAAATTATTGGAAATCTTTAATGTTAAAGTTGATGGAAAGCTCTGCTCAGTAACGAATGAAATGTTTCATTTCTGGCCTCTTATTGGCTGTGTTCCCTGACAAAAACAGATGTATTTCCAAACCAAGATAAAACATACAGTCCATCTTTGCAAAGAGGGTAACAAATGGAACTGGGCTGGTATCCTGGTAAATAATAGCCATGTCAAAAAAGTGATTAAGGCACTTCCCTGAATTATGCAGCTGTTTTACCACTCCAGCCCCTCGCACTTTCTCAAAAGTAGTCTCTGCAGGTGACCTCAATCTATCCTGACTGTGAATCAGCCACAGATTGAGATGCTGAGCTGTGATTCATTGCCTTTTATATAATATGCCGTCATCTGCTCTTACTACAGCGGAGTATTGTTTTCTGCTTGCTTTTCTAGAGACTGTGGACTTATCTGGAGGAGTGGATAAAGTTGGGTTTGGCTTTCACACTGTGCTAAACAGAACAGTTCCTAAGCGAGAACAGATAAACTACACACAACACCCAGCCAGGATGGAAAGAAGACACAAAGAGGAGGGAAAGCAGAGCCCTCCTGTCACAGAGAGCAAAAACGGAACTGCCCTGCCAGCCCAGCTCTTGGACAGGCAACACCATTCTTGCCTTGCAGTGCTCTGCTGAGCAGCTCCAGGCCCTGTCTGATGGCTTCTCTGAGGTGGAGATTGGCAACACCAGCTCCAGGAAGGCTGGGGTTTGCCTGTACAAAAATGGAGCTCTGAAAAATGGAGCTTCTCTGAGGTGGAGATTGGCAACACCAGCTCCAGGAAGGCTGGGGTTTGCCTGTACAAAAAAGGAGCTCTGAAAGGACCTCCTGAGAAGAGGAGCTGGTTTGGATTGCAACGCGGAACAGTGAGGGAGCAGGGCAAGGGCTGTGATCCAAACAGAGGTCACACTTTGGTGCTTGGTGCACCCAGGCAGAGCTGGCAGAGCCCTTCCCTCCCCGGGAGCTCCTCCTGCCTCCGGGAAAGGGGATGGATGTAGCACGGATGGGCCGACCAGGCCGAGGAGCCAAAAGGAGAGCCAAAATGAGAGACCACAGAGAGCGAGCAAAAAGAGAGGGCAAAGAGAGAGAGCAGAACCCTCTGACCTTTATTTATATGTTTTTACAAATCACCGTGGATTGGAGGTAGAAATTACCTCCTCTTCCATCACACTGGTCAAAGCATCTATCTATCATATTTCTCCGCCTAGGAGAATGGAATGACAAACAACAAGGACAGTTAACAAAACATAGATAGTTAGCAAGAAACCATGGCCATGTTTACAGCAGAATGTGTGAGAAAGTATCACAGCAAAGAGAAACACTGAAAAACTGCAAAACTCAGGACAACAGATGGGGGCCTCTGGAATGTCAGCACAGAGGGGTGACAAAAAGGTTGTTCTCCCTAATTCGAACAGCCTGGGTGTGGAATGACAGAGTGACTCTTGTCAAGATTCGAGATCCAAACCCAAGCACTTTTAAATGCCTCAATCATTTTTAGAGAGCTGTAAAACAAGGCCTAATGGCGCTTTCTTCAGGAGCAACCTGACTGAACAACTCAGATTGTGATGTTAATTAGCCAGAAAAGCTCTGAAGTGGGACTCCCGGAGTCCCTGTGGGATGTCAGGTGTGTTCTGGCAGCGATAACAAGTTATTATCAGCCCATCTCGCTCCGTGATTGTGGAAGGTGTTCCTAAAACAGCTGCTTGGTGTTTGCAGCTCGGAATCCTTGGCACAACCCTGTCAACCTGGGCAGTTTTGGGGGTTACAGAGCTCCTCACACGCACACACTGCTGCTGGAGCAATGTTCCTGCTGCCAATGGCACAAGGATACGAAAATTCCAAAGTGAAATCCCCGTTTCTCGTTTTTCTAATGGAAAACATTAATTAGCATTTTTCTTTCTACAAAATAAAGTTACATGTTAACTCATTATGACAAACTGCAACACAAATTGATTTTAATTAGGACATGAATATTTTAAAATTAATTTGCTGGATAGATCAACATTTCAAAGTAAAACCAGAAGTGCTGAACATCTGAGCAAAAATAAAATAGTTTTCTTAAGAGGATAATTAGACCTGCTTACGCTTTGAAATCCGGCTAACGTTTCACATAAAATGGACAAATTCACTGAAATACGTTCGTTTTAATATATTAATTGGTGTAATGTTTAGTTGACTATACTGCACAGGAAAAAGAAAACGTGGTTAAACTGAATCTATGTTTAATGATTTTGGGTAAGTGCTGCCTGCAATCCCAACTTTTGGAAAGCAGGACATTGGAAGTGACATTCAGTTTTGGCAGGGATGGTGATTTCACAGGGGCAGTGGCCACTACGAATCAGCTCTTTTAAATATCTGTGTAGAAAATACCCTCTGCAGGATGCAGCAGAGTGCAGAGGGCTGAATCATTCTCTGGGTATTGCTAGGATGAAAATGAAACCTGTAGTTAAACGTGGAGTAACTTCCAAAGGCACAGAAAGGCGATGGGCATTTGGGGAGCTGAAGCTCCTCTTCACCTCTGAAAATGAGCTCACTTCTCTGCCTCACTGCAAACTTTCCTGTCTCCTGCACTCGTGTCCATGCTTTTGGCTATTCCGAGGCAGGTCCTGCACCCGTCTCCGTGGTTTTGGCTATTCCCAGGCAGGTCCTGCACGCTGTAAATGAGGCTCTGTGCACACCTGGGTGTTTGGGACCGTGCACCTGAGCTGGTTTTACCTTACCCGGTACCTCCACGTCCTGCTGCAAAAATCACGTGAAGGTGCCATCAGCATTCAGGTGAGGACAGGCTGAGCAGCGAGAGAAATGAACCCACAGGATGCTGATGTATTTACAGCAGGTGTCTCATTCCCGAGTCATTTCAATCCGGTGTGGCAGGCCTGGTTTATTTATGAAAGCAGGAGCACAGCGTATTCACCAGAGGGTGACTGAGCGCCTGTCTGCATGCTCCCTGGGAAGGAGAGGCTTCCCTGGATCTGAGTGCTGCTGCAGGGACGGGACTCACTGCAGAGTCCCAGGCACTCGGGAGGGGAGCTGGGGGGTACCTTGGTTGCAGAGAGGGCCGGAGAAGCCGGGCAGGCAGTCGCAGTGTCCGGACACGTGGTGGCAGGGGCCGCTGCTGTGCACGCACTGGGGGCATGGCTGGCTGCAGTGGTGTCCGTAAAACCCAGCGGGGCAGACTGCGAACACAACAAACCAGACTGTCACAGGGTTGCCAGCAGTTCCTCGTCACTGAGAGCTCGAGAACTCTCTGTCTGTCTTAATCCCACACCAATATTTCTTAATTTATCAACCACAATTTTGTGGGCAGCTGGAGTGATGAAGTTGGATTGTTCCACGTCTAATAAAGTGCAGGCTCTGGGTAAAACTGCTGCCGTGTTCAAACATTCCTTCCTTCCTTCCTTCCTTCCTTCCTTCCTTCCTTCCTTCCTGGAAGTCCTTGGCTCTCTAATACCACAGCAGAGTTCTCAGCAGCCTCTCTCTCTCTCAGGACACTCATTGGAGTCTCTCTAACCCGAACTCTTTGACAAAAACAGGAGTTTGAGATGTTTGAGACCTCACTGCAGGTGTGGTTAATAACCCACATTCCAAAGTTTTTAGGATAGGTAGGAAAAGGAACGCTGGCACACATGTACAGACAACAGAACCCCAGCGCACCACTCCCTTGGGAAACTGAGCCAAGAAAGCAGAGAAGGTGTATTAGGAAACAATATTTGATATTAAAACAACTGTGCCAAAAGCTGATTTCCAAACCTGTCTGGTGCACTGCCTGTGCTCAGCTGGGGCAGTCATTTCACGCATTTCATGGCAGGAGCAACAGCCATCAAGTGATGAATAGAATCTAATAATGGTCATTATGTAACACCCTACAGAATCACCTGATTTGCATCACTAATCACACCAGATAGCTGAGCAAACTTGTCATGCACTGTGTGCTTATTTTGTCTAAAATCTGGGTTGGAATTATTACAGAATTTGTACATCAGGTATAGAATCAGGACTATGGCTCAGTATCTCTTCTAGAAGCAGATTTTTGCTTCTAAGGGCATGCAGAGTGAAAAAGCATCCACTGTTCAAACACTCACTGCAAGAGATAACACAAAGAAATGTTAAATTGCAGTAAGTGACAGTAAAAATACCTTGATATGTTTTTATTTTTACTCCTGTGATTCTCTGCTCTATTGTTCTGGCCCAGTGCTTACTAAATCATGTCCATTCTATTTTTCCAGCAAATGAGAATTTTCTCTTGGATTGTATGTTCTCAGAGGGTGTCAGGCTCGTACCCCACTGCACATTTCCAGCTGGAGCTTAGCTGACAGGCTGCTTGGTGATGCAGTAGCTATAAAACAACCTGGATCATTCCTGGAGACATTTCTGCAGGCTTAAGAGCACTAAACCATCCCAGTGTCTCATGTAATCCTGATTACACAGACAGAACAAGCTGGCTGAGTATCATCTCCGGTATCATCCTCAGCTCTGCTTTGTACAGCCTAAATTCTGTTTCCAAATGAATTTCCAAGAGACAAATGTGGATGATTTTGGGAACAAGCTTAGCAAGGTCTCCTGTTCACTGGGTTTTCCTGAGCCTGAATCTCAGAGAAGAGGTGGAATCAATCTGCATTCCCCATTTGCTCACAGAGGCAATGGCAGAAGCACCCACAGGATCCCTCTGCTGCCACCCCAGCGGGGAGGGAAATTCCTCCCCATCAGACCCTCAGGGAGCAGCCTGGTCCCTGGGCTTGCAAACTGGGGACAAGGTTTGCTCTTGTAGCCTGTGTGCCAACAGCTGATAAAACTAAGCTGGGTTTTTTTTCCATCTCAGAAAGGTCAGAAACTATTAACTTCTGGAAGTTTTGCACTCTTAAGGTTTCAAATTTGTAAAACATTTTCTTCCCCAACTCCCTGAAGCTCTGAGCACAACATTTTAGCCTTGGAGAGAGGTTTTACAGCTACAGAGATATGCTGAAGCACCTGGAAATTGGGGTTTGTAATGGAAATGCTTATAGGCCATTAACTACAGCAGTGCTAGAGGTCATCGTTATAATGGCTTTAAATAAAAACTGTCAGCCACAAATTATTTTTAGAGATGAGTGTGTTCTAATGTCAAGTGTAACCGGTGAAATCAAAGGGGATATATGAACTGGGCATGCAGAATGTCTCACAGGAAGCAGAAGAAGCAGAAAAGGAAGACAATTCCACTCCTTGTTTACATGGAGGATGGTTGGTGTCGTTTGGATCAGTGAATTGGGGTCTCTATGGGGCAAGTGCAGCTTCCCAGGCAAAGCAAACGGGAGGATTTTGATCTGCGTGGTACATTTTAATACGTAGCAGCAGAGCATCCAACAGGAGCTATTTTGGGCTGCTGTGGCGCTTTTTCTGGCGTATAAGAAAACATTGCCTTGTTATTCTGATGCCAACGCTGAGCCACTTGTCCCTGCGTGATGGGGGTGGCTGCCTCTGTTTAATGGGTCTGACTGCACTGCTGATCTGTGTGCCGGCAGCTCTGCTTTGTAAAGGTGCTGCTCCTCCTTGCAGGTCACTGTGACCCCCAGGTGCAGTGGGAGATGAGAAGAAGGAACCCAAGGCACAGCTCAGCACAGGAGAGCCTCGACTTCTTGACAAAGGAGCATTTCTTAGGCTCTTTTGCCCTGAGGAACTCATGAGCTAAAGCAGCTCAGAAACGGTGCTTTTGTCTGTCTGGTGACACAGAGGGGAGTTTCTACCTGCCCAGCTTTTGTCACCTACGGAAATTCTTACTTCTCTGGCACAGGGGTCCCCTGTATCCCGGCGCACAGTCACAGGTGCCGTCCTCCGGGGAGCAGGATCCCCCGTTCTCGCAGCTGCAGGAGATGGAGCAGTTGGGTCCCCAGCGGCCCTGTGTGCAGATGTTGTCACAGTGGATGCCTAAGGACACAAAGCCACACGTTAGGCTTCCCACAACTTTCACTCTGCTCTATGATCAAAGAAATGCTTGGCTGGACTGACGCCTCACAGCCCCTCGCAACGAGGGAGTCTGGGAAGGAAACAGCTCCTCTTTTATCTGCTTAATAAAGTGAAAATTAAGAAAATGCCGGAGAGGTGAATTCTGTAGGTGTTAGTGGGCTCCTGTTCAGTCCTCAGCAGCATTAAAGCAACTCTGCATGTCATCTGAGAGATGAAGGTCAGGAATTGCTTTAAAGTCACAAAATAGCTCAAATAACTGGTCTGGAAGTAGGCAGTTGATTGAAGCCTGATTACTTACCTGTTGTGAATTGGAAGCCCATGAAAAGAAAAATCAGGGTTTTGCAAAAACACGTCAGTATTTGGATTCTTGAACACGAGTAAATCCAGCTCTGTTTTGTGTTGTGTTCCCTTCCTGGCTTAAAGCACCGTGCTCTGGGGCTTTGTGCACGTACCCCACATGCACCAGAGCTCCCCAGCTCTGTGTGAAGGAACCGAGTTCCGATCCATGTGAGCCCAGGCTGAGCTGAGCACGTTCCCTGGAGGCTGAGCCCTGCCAATCCAGCCCCCCGTGGATCCCAGGGGGGTTGATTGATATTTGTCATTATGAAAAGCAAAGCCTGGAAACACCGACAGCAGCACACAGCCAGGAAACGCAACACGAGGCTCCCGGCATGGTTTCAACTGGTTTTGTTTAAACTGGTGACTTTTAAAAACAACTTTGTGCCACGGCTTGGCACGTATCAATGTGATGGAAGGAGCTGATCCCGCACACCGTGTCCGAGAGCTCTCGTTCCTCTGGGATGAGGCAGCACCGATACCTGCAATTAGCGGGGCTATTTGCATGATCAAGGGCTCCTTGGATGGGTTTGCAGGATCGAGAACTCAGAGCTGCAGGGAGTGGCACTGGCAGGAGCACCGATAACAACAGAAAAAACAAACTTGAGGCTGGCTTGGAAGTTTCCCTAAGATTTCCCTAAGAACACGACCCCAGCGGGATCCTGGCCCCGGGATTGGGGGTACCCACATGCCCCAGCTGTGCTTCCAACCCCGGGGGGCTCTTTAACATCTCCAACCCTGAGATGTCCTTCACCATCCCCAACCCCGAGATGTTCTTTACCATCCCCAACCCCTGAGATGTCCTTCACCATTCCAAACCCCGAGATGTCCTTCACCATCCCCAAACCCTGAGACGTCCTTCACCATCCCCAAACCCTGAGATGTCCTTCACCATCCCAAACCCTGAGATGTCCTTCACCATCCCCAAACCCCAAGATGTCCTTCACCATCCCAAACCCTGAGATGTTCTTTTTCACCCCCAACCCCGAGTTGTTCTTTCTTTATCACCTGCCCATGTCCCGCTGCACAATGCGGTCAAAGCAGCGCGGGGCTCCGGCAGCCCCGGCCGCAGGCAGCGGTCGGATCGGTGCAGCGCTCCCGAGAAACACAATCCCGAGTAATTTCCTTTTCCCCCACCTCTGATAACTTCATCGGGACGCTGCAGGTAACGTGCTGCATTTGGGGAGCTGTGATCTGTACGGCCACTAAACTTTGAGGATTATTAAATCAGCTGAAAGGCGTTATAAACACACTTACAGGGCAGTTTCAAGTTGGTTTTATAAATCTCCAAAGTTAAGACAGTAAGAAATACTGCAGAGCCAAAATTTCCCTTTTCTGAAGATTAATCACACAATTATAATGTCTCTTCCTAGAAAATCTTAACCAAGTCTGGCAAAAGTACAGTTTGAAATGTGATTTCTAGTAATACATGGTCTTAGCTTTATTTATAAAGAGGCACGGGCCATTCTGTACAGCTTAATAAAAACCACATTAAAATACAGTAAAAACTTAATACAAGCTCAATTCCTTCATGTCCAAGTAAATAAATCTGAAAAAAGGGAATGTGAGAAGAGACAAGGAACATTTGTGTTAGTAAAATCAAGGAAAACAATTAAACTGTCTTCCCTGCTCCCTTTGAAATCAAATATATCCTTGGATTACTTAAACAACAAGTGCTTTGTGCGTGCATTAATGTAATGTAGTTACAGTGCTCTGTAATTAAAAATTCTGACAATAAATCGTAAGTAAACAAATGTGGTTTGTATTTATAAATACATATATATGATCATTTATAGCCTTGAGTCTCAGCGTGAGCTCCCTGAACCGAAATTCAGACACAAATACAGACAAATGTTCATTTTTCCTCCCGATTGCAGCATTAAAATTACATTTCTGTCTTTGTGGACGGGCTATTTATAAACAGGGACAATTAAACAGCATTATTTCTGTCTCTTTTGCCAAGTTTGGGGAGGAATGACACGGACTGGAAGGGACCTGAATTAGGATGCCAGGGCTGTTCCTTGCAGCAGCGAGGCCCTTCCTTTGCTAATGAGTAATGAGGGATGTCTCCCCTTGCTAACGAAGGCAATGAGTCGTTGTGGAGCTGATGGTTGGAGCAAAATGGGGAGGGGGAAAAGGAAACCTTCCAGAAGCCCTGGCACCCAGTCCAGCCCTTATTTATTTACACATCTCCAGAAGACAAGCGAGATGCTGCCGCAATCAGGTTTTATTCGTTTTTATTACTCTAAGTTAATTCCCATGGCAGGCTTCGTTTTTGAAGGCTCCTACACACATTGAATTGCAAATACAAATGAGAAGTTAAAATTGCATCTGGACACGCAAGTCTTCTGGAATTGTGCTGGAAAAAGCACCTTAATTTCACAATTCCCTAACGTGACAGTGTGTGAAGGGAGAGTCCATCCCTCCCAGCTACTTCACAGTCGGAGTCAGTGAAGCAGCAAGATTCCGTAATGTAAAACTTTAATATTTATTTAGGAATTTGCTGATGAACATTTCTGATAAGCAATTAGTTTTCAATTTGCAGAACTACACAAACTGCTGAAGTTGACACACCTCTGCATCGCCTCGTGTCACAGCCACGGATTCCTAATTTATGGACAAAGTCCTGGTTCCACATGCATGGTGGAGAAATTAGAAAGACAACTATCAGAAGAAGTCCTTGAAGCTGCAGGAAGCAGTTCTATACATAAACCCTATTGCCTGGATACCAGGGAATTATCTGCCAGCCCGAGGCTGCGGCTCACAATTGCAGGCACTGGTATAAAATTACACTTCCAAGACCTTTTTAAACAATGTTCTGGGGGCAAATTGTAAATGAAATCCATATAACTTATAGAAAATTGTAGTTATCCACCGGACATGGGCAAGAGATTGGCACTCTCTTGCAGTGAGGCAGAGCCCAGGTAAGAGCAGAGGCCACAGTGGCTTTAATTCAGTCTGGAACAGCAGCCACAGAGCCTCCCTGGGCCAGCAGGGATTTGGGGTATTGGATTTCTGCAAATGCTGCCTGCTCCCCAGCGGGATCCCTCTGTCCCTGGCATTCAGCTGACAGTCCCAGGAGCGCCTTCACTCCCTCCTCCCTGCACCAACCTCCTCTGCGCACACAGCGGGGAGGAAAACCAGCCCCAAGGGCCCGAGTTACTGCGGAAAACACAACCTGGGCTGCACTCGGAGCAGTCACAGCTGCTCTGTTCTAAGGGACACCCACACAGCAGAGCTGCTCCAAACTCCTGCTCCTCATGGGCCCCTCCAGGACAATCTCCTACCAAGTGGCCGAGAAGCTGCTGTCTGGGACACGGGGAACACCTGGGGTACCTCAGCCCAGGCCTCCCAAGGGGGAAGCCATTGGGTTGGGCAGGGATTTTCCACCGTGGAGCTGCAGATAACCTTGATGAAGGAAAGCAGCAGGGAGAGAGGGAGAGGAGGAAGAGAATCAGAGTCACGGAATGGCTTGGGTGGGAAGGGATTAAATTCATCTTGTTCCACCCCTGCCATGGCAGGGACACCTTCCACTGTCCCAGGCTGCTCCAAGCCCCGTCCAGCCTGGCCTTGGGCACTGCCAGGGATCCAGGGGCAGCCACAGCTCCTCTGGGCACCCTGTGCTGGGGTCTCACCACCCTCACAGCCAAAAATTTTTTCCCAATATCCCATCTATCCCTGCCCTCTGTCAGTGGGAAGCCATTGATGGAAACCTGTGTCTGGCTTACACGGAGCAGCTTCAAGCCTTGCCAGATGAAGTCAGTTCTTGTATTCAGATTTACAAATCACGCTGTGACGGATGAAGCCAACATCCCCACAACCATCAGGAAAAGAAAGAGCAAGAAAGAGAAGAGGAAAAAGCCCCCCAGCCATACAACTGGGATGTGAGGCATCTACTGGAGAGCTCCTTCACAGGCTGCTTCCATTAATAATCTTCAGCGGCTTCAAGAAAGTTTGTCAAAGTAATGCAGATTTAGTGCTGCCTGTAACCACAGCACGCTGAAGGACTTTGGAGGGTGAAATTCCTGAAAGCCAGACATAAGCAGAATTCCCTTTTTTCCCTCTCCAGCTTCTGCAATTGCACTCGTGCTTGGGGATTACGTCTGTGGCTCTTAATAAAGCTGCCATTGTTTCTCTGCCGAGTCTCTGGATAGTTGGAAACTAATACTCCAAACACAATAGAAGAGCGAAACTGGACGGAATAAATGAGAGCCGGTGGCCTAGTTCTGACCACTGCTATCCCCCTGACAGTAGCCTCTGCAGCAGCGCCTGCACGCTGCCCAGCATCTAATTATTTCCCAGGGATGTAGGAATTTGATAAATTATAGGATGTGGTTCCCTTCCCCCCACGTACTTTAATTTTACATCTACCAGTGTATAACTGTAATTATTTCTCTGAATAAAATCTTCAGCTTTTTTTCCTCCCCTCAATAGTCCCAATCTAAAGACAGATGCAACATCAATTAGGAGTGACAGGAATGATTTCAGCAGACATTTGAATCCAACACAAACATTGTGCTCTCCTCCACCTGTCTTTCAACATGACATGAAGTCATAATAATCTCTTATTTCTGGCATTTGAATAGCTTTGGAAAGAACTGCGTTTTATGCAAAAATAGGCACTGGATTTCTGCAGGCAGTGCCGAGGACCCTGAGGTTTGGTGAGTCACGCTTGGCTCTGATCTGGAGTGCTGGTGGGTGCTGGTGGCTCCGGCAGGATGAGCCCGCAGTGGTGCTTTGGTCCTGCAGAGCCAACGCCCTCCCGGCGCTGCTGCCGCGTGCTTGGGGTGGGTGGTGTGGGCAGGGCCAGCAGGCAGGTGCTGCTACGGGAAATGGGTCTGGGAATGTCCCACTGGATGTCACCACCACGGCCACCCTCCCTCTGGTCTCTGTCCCACAGCCCTGTCCCACCCGAAGGGACCCCAAATCCCACCCACACCCACGTGGCCGTGCCAGGGACAGAGCCAGAGGCCACCAAGGTCACCCTGGATCCCGCCTTGGCTTCCTAATTTGTGCATTTATTTCTGATAACGAGTTGTATAATCACACACTCACGTTTTCTTTAACCTGACTCCCATCTCTTTCCCTGGTACTTCTGTTGCTGTTGTCCCTATAAATTCTATTTAAATTGTGTTTGAGATGAGGTCCATGTGCTTTCCTAAGCAGAGACTCTTCTGCTGCTTCAGTCCCTAAAAGACAATTCACTCAGAACACAGGAAAGAATTGTCCAAGCTGTGGATCAGCTGCTCAGAGGGGCCAGGACAGAGCACGAACAAGAGTTCACAAAGAATTCTTGATGCTTTTCTATCACTTTTTGCATCTTTGTATTTATTCCTACCTGAGGCAAACCCTGAAGTATTTGACTCCGAGCCAGTCAGAAGCACCACAGCACAATTCCTGACAGCTCAGCATTTAAGAATGCTGAAGAATGAGAAAATCAGCGTGGGGAGGGCAGCAGATAGAAAAAAACATAAAGGGATCTCTCATAAAATTAAATGGAAACATTAAGAATTGATGGCTGCTCATCTAGTCTGCAAATAAGCTATTTTTGTTTTTATATAGTGAAACTGCTCAGCAGAGAGAACAGCAGCCACACTCACATTATCTATGAACTTCTGTGGTGTTCTCAAATGCTTTTTTTCACTGATTTTTTTTTCCCAATTTGGTGCCATGGAGCCCTTCCTTCTCTTGCTGAGCATTGTTCACCAGAGGATTCCGAAGGGCAGCTCCTGAGGGTAACAGCCCATCAGTCTAAATGAAAGCTCCATGATCTGGTCCTAAATAATGAAGAACAAGCCCTTCCCTGCAGCCAGTGAAAAATTCTAAATTGTCCCTTCCCTCATCCGCGCAGGGGCGATTTATGCCCCATTAATGGAAGTGTTTCTCTGCAGTAATACACTTAGAGCCTAATGCACCTCTGTGGAGCTCTCATCCTACCCCTATTTTTAATTATCAGGAGAAATCTCCAGGTATGAATCACCCAACCCGGGGAATTTATGCCATAAAAGCTTTGGAGGCAAGAGCCCTGCCTCACAAGGAATTAGGTGAGTCAAAATGTTGGCTGAAATGGAGGATGATCTGGTTCCCTTTGCCCCAGGGTGTTCCCCGGGGCGCGCTGGTGCAGGGCCAGAGCTGCCCTGAGCAGAAAATGGTGCTAAAAGGAGTCGAGCCCTACACAGCCCCGATTCCTCTTCAGAGCTTTGCTGCTTCTCAGACGCTGGGAGCAGCTTCAGGCCAGAGAGCTGGGAAAGATCCAAGCAGACCCTCAGCAGGCAAACGGAGGAACTGGTAACGGGGGAAACCAGGATTGTTTTCCTGGTGGGAATGCTGGGGGCCCTGAGCTGAGCCAGGAGTGAACAACAGCTGAGCGAGGGCTGGGCACAACCAAAGCCTTTTGGGGCCAATGACATTGACTGAGATTCCACCTTTTCTCCTCGGTGTGGAATGGGAAGGACGGTGTTTTTCACTGCTAACTCTTTCATGGAAAACTTAATGTATCATAGAATCACAGAATCATGGAATGGTTTGGGCTGGAAGGGACTTCAGAGATCAGCTCATTCCACCCCTGCCACGGCAGGGACACTTTTCCTGTCCCAGGGTGCTTCAAGCCCCATCCAGCCTGGCCTTGGGCACTGCCAGGGATGCAGGGGCAGCCACAGCTTCTCTGGGCACAGGGTCCCCACCCTCACAGGGAAAGGAATATAAAGAATATTTCTATTTTTTGTAGGATCCAATCTAACCCTGCTCTGTGGCACTGGAAGCTGTTCCCCCTTGACCTGTCACTACGTGCTCCTGTAAACACTCTCTCTCCACGCTATAAATAAATAAATATCTACAGACACCCCCCATTTTAGCTTGCAGGCTGTTTGCTGAGCGCTCTTCCCTCTCCTCCTTTCACACCCAGCATGCCAACAGCCAGCATTTAGTCTGCTGAAATGTGCACAAATAATTTTTCCCCGCTTCTCGCCCACATTTATTTATAGGTGACTATTGTACACACAGCCAGGCTTATATATAGAACGTCTCCGCATTAAAATGGAAAAGGGCCGGGTACCTCGAGCGTCGAGTCGCGTGTTTTTAGAGCCCATTAAATTAGCATCACCCAGGATGCCATCCAAGCTGTATCTTCTCTCAGAAATTTAAAAGCTGTCCTTTATTAAGCAAAATTAACCCCCCAAATAAACAGAAAAATAAACAAACTTGTGTATCTGCTGTGTTTGTAAGACTAATGCTGCAATGATTTGCATACACGCTGAAGTTCAGCAGTAGCCTTACTGCAGCTGCTAATTATAGTCTGAGGGTCTGATCCAACTCCCACTGAAGGAGTGGCAAAAATCCAACTGATTTCTCAAAAGGTGAAATGCGTACAAAATCTGGCACAGGACAAACACAACCAAACCTCACCCGGATGAGAACCAGGAGCCCCCCAGATACCTGCCAAGGAGGACACTGACATAATTAATGTCAGGACATCAATGAAATCTTTGATATAACTTCGTAATTCATATTTTTGAAAATTAGCCCTATATCAGCAGGAACCATCCTTAAAGGTTCCTGTCAAAGAGAGAATTTTTAAGCACGGCCTGACATTAAAATCTTATCAACTCACTTGAAATTAAGTCAATGAAAAATTAAAGCTAATTTCTAATAAGCTTATCTTACATTCATAGACTAAAGGGCACTTGTCGAATCCAGAGAGTAAGCACACCTTTCATATGGAAAAGATTTTCCCACTGGAAAGAGGCAGAGAGCAGGGGAGAGGCTAAAATGCACCATTTTAGACTGACTCTAGAAATTTCTAGTTTTCCTGTCCGTTTAAAGCTAATGTAAGGATACAGAATAATCACAGAAATAAATTATTAATTTAAAAATCTGGGATAAGACTGCCAGAAGTGATAAACGCAAAATATGGTGCAGATAATGGGATTAGACATCTAGAAAATGCATGTTTAATGGGAACCTACTATTGCTCCATTCTGGTATTTTAGGCTCTGTCTTACAAACCAATGGTATGAAACAGTCTGATGGGGAAAAAAAAAAAGTCAACCCATGACACTGTGAATTCTGAAACCCTGGGAAACTTTAGCTAAAAAGCTGCACGTGCATGAAACGAGTTCTAGATTTATTTTTGGTTTTAAGTAGGCATGGAAAACCAGCTCCCGGTTTTATTATCACGCAGGTGGGGTGATTTACTAAAGACAAGAGAATTATTTAGGCTTCAACCCCGTACAGCTGAGCACAGGATCTGGCCCTAAGATTCTAAATTGGATACAGCTGCGATGGAAGAAAAGCCATATTAGTACAAACAAAATGCATTTTATGGAAAGGGCGGGCTTTTTCCTTCAAGGATTTTTCACCTTCTTGCAAAGAACTCCGAGAAAGTGAAGTTAAAAAAAACCTCAGAGCTCCCTGTCAAAGTGGTCACTGTTCCTTTAAAATTCAAAAAGGCCTTCCCTGGAGTAACAGGTTTATCAGTTCTCCTGAATTAATGTGTCCACAGGAGGCGAGAGACATGTTCCTGTGTTTGAGTGACAGTGCAGATGTCACTGCCAGCCTGCAAATGCTCCCAGCCCTGCAGCCTCGTCCCCTGGAGCTGCCCTGCTCTGTGCCCAGCGGCACCTCCTGACCCCATCCCTCCCTGAGACCCCGCACGGGGCAATCCTACAGCTCCAGCCTCCCACAGCCACCGGCCTGGAGCCTGGGACACATGAGAGACATCAGGGTTTGTGTTGCTGGCAGCGGGGGGACGTTCTGGAGGATGGAAAGGACAGTGAAATGTGCATTTGGGTTTCCTGTGGCAGCAAGAAGGAGGCTGCTCCTGTGAGACAGCAACGGAGCCTGCAGGTGTAAGCACCGAGGTAATAACAAGGTGTTTGTTCCTCAGCAGCACGCAGCATTTGCATACCTGTGTTTGCCATCCTGATTAATTAAGGAAAATCTATATGGGCTTCTTTTATAATTAACTGTGGGATGCACGCTTTTATGTTTTCCATCTCGTAGCTACAGCACCAGTCTAATTTTCCCCACGCATCTTTGGGATGTTAAAATAGAGTGAATAAACTTTGGCTTTGGATCCTGAGAGAAGCCTCTGGGTACCCCAGCTCAGTGGGGAGCTGAGATACCATCGCCACAGCAGCTCTGCAGAACCAGAGCTCCACGCAAAAAAAAGAGGCAGAACAAGATGCAGATAAGACAGCATTTCAGATTAAAGGAACTCAGATAAACAGGATTTTAACTGACCTTAGCATTTAGAGGAATGCAATATATCCCCCTGCAGATGGCTTCCCGTTTAATCCCAGGGTAAGAGCTGAAAGGGTAACAAAGCACACCCTGCCACAATTAACCTGGAGCTGCCTCGGCACAGGGAGGAGCAGAGCTGGGGAGGAGCAGCCAGGCCTGTGCCTGTCCCTCTGTGATCTGTCTGGGAGTGGGATGGCTGAGCAGGAAAAGGGATGGACTCAGGTCTAGGGCAGGATGGGCCACACCTGGGCCTGGCTTCCCGGGGAGTCTAACCTGGCTCTGGTCAAGCACCTCCAGAAATTATTGGACAGCCCAGCAGCTCTGACTAATTTAATTATTGGGAGATTCCTGAGGGCAGCAGCTGAAGGCTCCGTAGTTTTAACCAGCTGGAATCTGTGCGGAGCCATTTCTGGTACAAAACCTCAGCTGCCTGAGGAGGGACCGAGCTGAGGGGGTTCCAGTTCCTCCTGCATCCCCACAGGGCTTGGCCGGAGCTGTCACCCCCAGAGCCACAGCACTGCACCTGGCACAGGAGCACGGCCACCCTGCTCACCCAGCACGGCCACCAGGGCTGCTCGTCCTTTCCTGCCCAGGTCCAGGGTATTTAATAAGTGAGAGGAGCCTAATTGAAATGTGTGACTTTGTCATTGTCACTCGAGCATCCAGGAGAGGAGGCTGCACCTGGGACAGACGAGACCCATCCTGCTGCTCCAGGACCTGTTTGCTTGCAAAGAGCTTCCAGGAGCTGCTCCACCAGGCAGCACTTCTGTTTCCATTCCCTCTGTGGATTCAGTGTGTGCAGGATCCCTAATTAACCAAATGTAATTAGCACTGAGCATTTTCCTTTCAACCTGAGTGTACATAAGGTAACACCTCTTCCACAAACGCCTGGTGTGTGGGGAGCGCTAAGGCACCTGTGCGCACACACAGAGCTGCAGGCACTGAGGTGTCTGTGCCTGAAATGCACAGCAGAGGTGGAGAAAGAATCCTTACTAATCCTTAGAAAAGAGCCTGAGCAGTCAAGACTCGATCCTCTGAGAGCGAAACTTTTCCTTTTAAACCCAGCACTAGACATGAACAGCTCTTGTCTGGATTGCCAGGGTACAGTTTGTACACATGAGGTTACACATTGCAACCTGGAGAGCTCCATCAGAGCAAGGCTGAGCCCTCAGTGTCACTGCACCCCACATTTCCTTCCTGGGGAGGGAAAGCCTGCTCTGCGTGGCACCAGGAGGTCACAGACCTGATTCTGGCCAACATTTCAACAGTTTCGCTTTGTTTGCACCACGTGAGAGCGTTTTGCCAATGTAGTTTTGGGTTTCTGCTTTGCTGTGCTGTCTCCAGAGCCGCTGGTGACACCACGTGCCCGAGCCCTGGGCTGGGGACTGTGCAGCAGTGACACCAGGCACCATCACCCCCAGATGTGACCCAGCTGCTGCCTGCATGGTGGCTGCAGGCGGGAATTCCTCGTGGAACCTGACGGAACGTGCACGGCCCGGAGCAGCTCGCTGCCCGTGTGCTCACTTGTGCACCCAGCTGCTGTGCACAGCTCTGTGACCTCCTGCCTGAGACACGGGCATCTCTTCGTCACCTTCTCATCTGCCAGGGACACTCAGCTCCTGAAATTACCTTCCCCCAGCTGCTATCCACGGAAGGTCACGGTCCTGTATAAGTCCTGGGTGGCAGTCACAGCATAATAAAAGGATGGCAGAGGGCTGTTAACTCACATTGTGTGCTACTCTTGACATGCCTTCCCCTTCCACTCCCAGTCCTCCTCCGTGCTCTCACCATCTATCAGCCCCCGAAGGTTTATATCAGTAACATCTTGAAACCACTTTAAAGAAAATGGGTTCAATCTTCCCCTTGATCTTTACATAAAACACAGACATCAAGAGGGAGTCCCACATCTGGGATGAACATACAGAATATGCTGTTTCAGATGAAGTTTTGTGGCTATTAGGATCAGAAAGCCACGTGAATTCTCTGTTTGGTGGGAGTGGGCAGGAAAACCTTCAGAAGATCCATGATCCTGAACTTTTCTGATCTTTTTCAGGCCATGCCTAATTAGTACCAAAATCAGAAAGCAAAAATTTCAGCCTGAATTATTTATCACCTCATATTTATAAAATGCACCGCAACACACATCATGGCCCAGTTCACAACAACTGCAGATAAGATTAATCTTTCACTGACGCCATGCTCCTTAATATGAAAATATAATTATCTAGCTGAAGAGTTTCTTAAATTACATACTTTCAAACTGGTATGAACAGAATTTATCCTTGTGTCTGGTGCCAAGCCAAGTGGAAAAAACATTGGAACAGAATTGACAAAACACATGTTGGTTCTGTCTATCAACATTTCCACCTTACGGGGCCCTGTCAACATCTCAACTCCAACCTGGTCTCGAACACGGATTTAATATTTTCCTTCCTGAAATGTGAGCCTGCAGAGAGGAATTCAAGAACTGCAGGAGCACATTAAGGGATAAAGTGCTTAGGCTGCAGCAAGTCCCCTGCAAGTTAATACACATTTATCTCGCCCAATATGGAAATTAAAATAAGGACATGAAAATTATTCTTACCTTTAATAATTTAGTATCTGCATTTGATGTCCGTTTACAGATGTGCATGGGAGTGAGCACAGAGTATTTGCTGTGAATGCCTGTGAGAAAAAGCCACACCTTCATCCTGCATTGCCTGCAGAGAGGTCAGGCCCTGCAGTCGCCTCTGGAATGCCACAGCCACGAGATGTGTAATCAACTTGTAGAGTAGGTGGGTATAAATATCTCTCTTCAAATTACTGTACTTTTAAAAGCCATTTTTTCCCCTTGAAGAGGCTCACAGTGACTACAGGAAAACCCACCAGCTGTTTCTCTGCTGCTCATCAATAATGCACGGGGGAGTTTTAAAGGCTGATAGATGGATGGATATATTGATGGCAAAGAGGCTCAGAGAAAGATAAACACAGCCCAGCCAGTGAGGAAGGCAAGAGAATGAAGGGGGGGATACAGATGAGCTTATAAATTGATTTTCTTGGGGGAAAAATGTCCTTCTCAGGGATACATGCCCTGTATCTTTGAAAAGTAGCTTTGTTGTACACGATGTGTAGAACTCAGTATTTTTACATTTCATTTAATTCTTTAAAGATTAGTTCCACTGTATGTTTCAGGCATAATTTCATGCTTTTGCTTCATGCTCCTGGGAGCTGGGTTGCTGTGGGATGTCCTCTCCATCAGAAACAGAAGGCACGTGTTGGTGTAAGGCACAGCTCAATGGGAAAGGTGACAGCATCCCAAATGCTGCCTGTCTGATCAGCCTGCCTTGCTCCTTGCCTCCTTCCAACTTGCACTTGTTTGAAAAACAATTAAATTTTCCGAGCCACTTGCTGTTAATATAAATGCATTCTGACTGTCGGTGCCACTGGTGGTTCTGCAGTATATGGAATATAACTTTATTTCCACCCAGGGCCTCGACAGAGAGCACAGCGAGATTAACCAGCATTTTAGGCAGCAAAGTGTGAAATGGTTGGGTCAATAACTTGCCCCCTACTGCTGTCAAAAGCTGGCAAAGAGAACATCGGGGTGGAGTCAAGAGCAGCTCTAATTGTTCTGAGAAACCCAGCCTGGACCCTCCAACTCCACTGAATATTCCTCTGTTGCTGGGTAATCACAGGAGCTCTGTCAAACCAGCATTAATCTGCTCTCGGCAACCACCCAGTGACAAGAACCACTGGAAAATGGGAAAAACCTGAGTTTTGTGTGATGGAGCAGCTGTAAGGACTCATCAGGTGTGTCCTGTCTGCATCCCAGGTAGGATGGCCCTGGGATCCCCCGACCCACAGCTGCGCCCCGTGGAAAGGGCAGCTCAAGGAGAACAACTCTGCAGGGTTATAGATGATCTGCATCCCTCCTGAGGATGCTTCTACAGAAGGCTAACATCTGGCTGCAGGTTTGGAGCCATCTTTGACTCATCTGAATACAAATTTAATGAATGCCAATTATTGTCACCATCACCAGTGATTTAAATATGGGCAAGTTCAGCTGATCTCATCTCAATCTATTATTTAGAAGTTTGCAGTCACGAGTCCAGGGCTATAACTGATGCAATGGCAAAGCAAAATAATCCACCCAAACCCCCCAAGCTCCCAAATCAACCAAGCCCCAGGGTTTACAAAGGTAATTGCTGATGATTTTACCTGTCCAGCCTGCCAGGCAGCAGCAGTAGCCGGTGACAGGGTCACACCCATCGGCGTGGTTGCAGTCACAGCGCTCACTGCAATTAAGGCCATATGTTCCATCCTTCAAAAATATAAATAAGAAAGCCTCTCAGCGATCAGCTTTCTGTTCTGAGATGTGCAAAATCATCTATCATGTCCCTCTTAATGCTGAGTCGCATTTTTTAAATTAACATACAGAGAAGACAGAAACTCGGTGCCTAATGTTTCTATAGAGAACCAAATGAGGAATCACTTTGAGAAATGATCAGGAAAATGCAGATAACAGAGCAATAGCTCTGAGAAAATACAATGCAAAGTATAATACATCCAGTTGACTGCTGGAACCCCAATCTGTTATTTACACTTGATTTCCTTCAGACAGCACAGACAAAATGAGATCCTGCCCTGCTCCCTGTTCAGCAGAGCCGTGGGGACTGTGAGTTAAGGGGGACGAAGAGCACCCCAGGTTGTTGTTTGCACTCACAGGACAAGGCTGGTCACAGAACTCCCCCTGCCAGCCCGGGGAGCAGAGGCAGAAGCCGTCGGCCGGCCTGCAGGACGCTCCGTTGCTGCAGGAACACGTCTGGTTGCAGTTGAGACCCCAACTCCCACTGGAACATGGAATAGAGCAATCCACTCCTTGCCACCCTAAGGAAACAGGAGAGAACAGCAGCTGGGATGTTTCCATGCAAACAGCAAGAAAGGCGGCTGGCAAGGTGCAGCTCTGTGTTTCTAGGACCAGTTTCTTGGGTTAAATTAGGACTAACTTGGGGTCAAAGCCTGACCCTTCCATTGGGACCTCCCAGCTCCATCTCCCAGCACCTCCACACACAGATGGAGGTACCACTGTTGGCTGTAACCACATTTAGGTGTCTGAGGCCTTTCTGTCTGTCCAGACAGTCCCTGTCTGTCGGGCTGGAGGCCGCCTGACCCATGGGCCTGCAAGAACTTTTCATTTGATGCTGCCTGTTTCTTACCTCCTATTTTTTTTTTTTTTTTTGGAGAATGCTATTTAATATAAAGCAGCTATTACACCTAAAAAAAGACCAAGGCCATCATTTCTAGCCATTAAGGCTCAAATCTTAACTACCAGGAGCACAATGACTTTCATTACACTGCAGCTCTATGTAATGGAGTTGAGCAGTAACTCATGGTTTATACGCCCTCATTAAATGGGGTTCTACAGTGATCCATTAATTCATGTTTGAAATGCCAGATTTTATTGTTATTTGCCTCACTTCTGTTTTAGGGCTTATGTATGTCATACAGGCACAGCTCGTGTTGGGGTTTTGGGGGAACAGAAGAGCCGCTGTGCCGTGGAGCAGGGGAGGAATTCTCAGGTGGCTGCTGGACACATGGGATGTGCTCACCGCCAAGCACAGCAGGGAATTATGGACAAGGGTGGGAAGAAAAGATGGCAGCCACTCTGCAGCAGGCAAGGCTTCTTATCTCCCCAAATGATGACAGGCACAACCTGCAACCCCGTGCTGGCTCAGGAGACAGACAACACCTGGACGTGGCCGGGATGTCACCGTGTCAGGGTACAGGAGACAGAGGACACCTGCACATGGCCGGGGTGTCACCGTGTTGGGGTACAGGAGACAGAGGACACCTGCACATGGCCGGGGTGTCACTGTGTCAGGGTACAGGAGACAGAGGACACCTGCACATGGCTGGGGTGTCACCGTGTCAGGGTACAGGAGGATGGGCAGCTGATGATGGCAGCAAGGGCAGAGAGCCAGGGCCCACCCCACGTCCCCAAGGGCAGGGCTGGCAGCTGGGATCAGCCAGGAGCCCAGGGCAGAGGAATGATGCCACCCAAGGGGACGTGGGCAGCGTGCAGTCAGGTCAGGCTGGTGGCGATGACCAAGGCCAGGCACAGCCCGGTGCCAGGGGCTGCAGGACAGACAGGAAGCTGCCTCCATTCCTGTGCCCAGCAGCTTTGGAATCCAGAAGAAACGGGGCAGCAAAGGGATGAAAGGCAACAGTCTGGGATTGGTTTACATTCCCTCCGGAGAGGAGCAGTGCCTGTGCCAGCACACTCAGTCCTGTGAGCTGTTCCTGCAGCAGAGCAGAGCAGTCTGGCCCCTGCTCAGGGCAGAGACTGAACTGACAGCCCAGCCCCGGCTGAGTTGGGACACCTGGGAGGACAAGCAGACAGTGGAGTTCCTGACTGCCCAGCTGTGCCACTTTAGAAGGGGACAGCATTGATGACAAATGGCAGGGACTTGTTAAACGTGTTAAACGACTTGTTTACCTTCTTTGCAGTAGCACAGCCCGTCCACAGGGGAACAGGAGCCATCGTTCTTGCAGTTGCAAACCGAGGAGCAATTGGTTCCGTAGGTTCCTGCCATGCAGGGAATGGTGCAGTCCTCTCCCTGCAACCCAGAAAAGTCAGAGTCAGCTAAAGAAACCTGGCAGGCAGGAAATTCCCAGCTCGGCACAGCTCTCCGAATTTCTCTCTCCGAACAGTGAGCAGAGCGTCGTGCGTTGATTGCTGAGCCTTCAGCACTCGAGCAGTCACCGCTGCTTCCCATGATTATGATGCAATTAGCGCTTTGATTGACTTGGAGGAAAGGGACAAGTTTCTGGCATTCATTCAGCAGGAGGTGGGGAAGTTACAAAAACAAACCTCCTAGAACAGATGTTAGATCATTAAGCAAAACATCACTTACGAAACGCTAATCACAAAATATACAGTCTGAAACCGCGCAGAGATTGCTCTGCGTTTCTTGGAAAATATATTCTAAGAATAGGGTTGTTAAAAACCTAAAGGATCTCGTACATGCTCATCTTCCACAGATTGGCAGAGAGGAAAGCGACATGGCAGGTGCATCAGAGCTTTTTGATGCGTAGCTGGTACCTGCATTTGTTTTCAATTAATTTGCATGAGATTGTGACTTTAGGAAGGAGGCAGAGCAGGAGTGATGTGTGTGTCAGAGGCAGGAGGCACACAGCAGAACACAGAAACAGGGTCTGTCCTATTTCTGCTCTAGGTGTGGGCAAGGGGAGGGAAAGGAGAAGAAATATCTACATTTTACAGAAATACAGAATGCTCTAACATTACATTGTGGTGTGCTGTATGCACTGATCAGCTGTGTGCTTGAAAGCAGAGACACAGCTCTTACTAATACTGTTCACGTGATACAACAAGGGAATTCAAATGTGAGCACAATAAGGTTTAAAGCAATTGCGGTTTAACCTCACTAATTAAGGTTTAAGCCTTAGTGAACTTACCGAGTCCCATAGTTGGTTCTACACATTAGCACATGCAAGGTATTTTTGCTTCCTTTTCCTCTGTGTGCAATCCTGACTTTCACATTGCAAATTAGCTCCTGAATTTACTACTTCGGTGAGTCAAACTTAAATAATTTAGTTCTATGCCCAGGAAAATGAACGTACTACAAGTTAAAAGTACCTCCACTGCACGGTGTGACCTGCGCCTTAGCTCAGGGGAAAAAGGATTGGTCCAAATGTATTTTTGCAGGTGAGAGGCTTCACTGTTTGATAGGAGGATCCATTTATCAGGAGAGAAACGCACACTACGCCAGCTCCCCTGTGCTGTGACAAGTACCTCCAGGAGCCTGTATCACACATCAGACACCCAGACAGCACAAGGAAATATGAACAGATTTGTGAGCACCAGAAACCCCCATCTGCTTTGCTGGAGCAGTTCTGCCTCGCTCCGCTGTGACTCATCCTATTTTACACCAAAAACTTTGTTTCGGGGCAAGGAAAGGAAATGGTTAAAATACACTGCTCACAAGTAAATCCTGCAAGTCCCCGATTTTTGAGTGAAGGCACTGTTTGTAAAAGATGCTATCTTTGACCTTGGTGGAGTAAAACAAGTTCCCCTGAAAAGGCCTGGCAGGAAAAGACGCTGCCTTGACAGCCAGCAAATCGGAAGCGCGCTGCCCCTCATTACCCTGCCAGCATGCCTATGGAATGAGCTCCAGGAACCCGGGCCGGCAGAGGGGCACTCAGCCTCCACGCCTAATCAATCCTCTGCCTTTCTCCTGCGTGTGACAATTAGACAGCCAATTAGTGCCACTTAGGAGCCCTTATCGTGTGAGAATGAAACTCCCAACTCATTTCATGTACTACACAGAACTGCTGGTACTGCTAATAATTTCTATGACAACTGACCTTATCTGGATTTGAACTAGTGATCCAGAAGGAAAAGGAAATTCCTTTGAAGAGGAAAGAGGAGCGGAGTGATGCGGAGTTAAAATACCTCCTTGGGAATCACATTAACCAACCACAGAACCGCAGAATCATCAGCAGTAGGAGAGATCTTAAAGACCATCCAGTCCCACCATCAATCACCCCAAAACCACATCCCCAAAGCCACATCCTGACACCTCCCAAACACCATCTGGGCCAGGGCTGGAGGATTTCCAGTGTCCCAGCTGAGCTTCCGTGACCACAGAGCAGCTCGTGTTGGGGGCCAGGGCTCCCTGGCCAGGCACTGCTGGAGTGGATTCCCTGGTTTCCTGTGATCACTTTGGATTATCCCAAAGAAAAGGGACACAGCTCCCTGAAAGGGGGTTGTGCCGAGGTGGGCGTCAGTCTCTCCTCCCAGGTAACGAGTGACAGGACAATAAGGTGAGGAAATGGCCTCAGGCTGCCCCAGGGGAGGTTTAGATTGGATATTAGGGCAAACTCCTTCACAGGAAGGGCTGTCCAGCATTGGAACTGGGAGGTGGTGCAATCACCATTCCCGAAATCTTCAATAAACACGTGGATGTGTCACCTGAGGACACGGTCAGTGGCGGTGCTGGTTGATGGCTGGGCTCGGTGGTCTCACAGGCCTTTCCCAGCCTTACAGATCCTGTGATTCTCACAAGCTGAACACCTCTGAGTTTTGGCATTTCCTTTCATATCCCTGGCTCTATGGACTGCCAGAGCTGGGCGTTCTGGCTGCCCACCAGCCACACCTGACTTTCCAAACAAACCTTAACTCAATAAAACCACCTGCTTTAATGAGATTTCTTTGCCCAGCTTTGACAAGCGAGACCTTCAGAGCTCTCTGAGTGACAACTGCCAAATACACTTAACTTCTTAATTACATAAGAGGAAAATGCACTTGAACTATAGCACTGGCTCTAAGATTTTATTAATTATAAATGCACACCTTGTTATTAACATTTTGAACTTGATTTGGGAGAATGACCTCTGAAATTAAATGCATTCAGGTACTGTTAAAGATATGTAAATTCCACCTCCCTCTCACCACCTGCCCGAGTGGATAATGCTGCAGTGTATGTATCCAGCTGTTAATGAGTTACATATTCTAATAAACTGATTTCACATTGTGTGTACTGAATCTTCACTCTTGCAATATGGCACTTTATATTTCTATCCTATTTAGTAAAATTAATCAACAGCTGTGCTCCTTATGTTGATTATTCTTTTTTTTCTGTTAAGATCAGGAGGTTAATGAGGATACTGCAAAGCCTGGATGTGGTGTCCATGCTAGGAAGGAGTAGCTAATCCAATCAAACACACACCCCTGGAAATGTTAGAGCTATATTAAGAAATTGGGTTATAAATAACTTGGTATTTTCCATCTCTGTGTTCCAGATCAGAATGACCCTCATGGACATCACAAATTTTCAAAACTGCTTCATTTTCAATATTTTCACTTAGAAGGCCAAGCTTATCAAAATATAGCCCCGAAATCTATCCAGTGGATATTTCTGATTTTAGGGATCAAATCTGACTTTTCGATAAACAATGGAAGAAGTCTCTTGAGGGGATGTGGGGCCAGGCCCAGCTGTGGGAAGTGCCCTGCTCTGTGTGGGGTTCCTGCCCTCTCTCTGCACCACGGACCCCCAGCCTGGGAGAGGCCACCTCAGTGCCCCTGCTCAGAAATGAACCCACTGAGCCTCTTCATGTTCAGAATCCAGACCTGATGGGAACACCCCAACGTGGCAAAGACAGAGGTGAGGATCTGCAATCCCTGGGACCCTGAAAGTCCCCTTTAAATCAGAATGAAGGGTGGCAGTGACCTAAGCAGCCCCACCTTGGCTTTCCACGCCTGTAAATACTTCAGAGCACCCGTTTCTGCTGGCACTGACAGCCCTTCCCGGCACCCCGAGAGCTTTGGGCATCCAGTTCTTGTTACGGTTAATTCTCCCCCATGGATTGAGGGTGAGGTCCACGGAACCAAACTCCATTAATAACTCAGCCTGCCAGCTCACATCCATCAGCATCAAATATTAATAGACTCCGAGGGCCGCAGCATCCATCTTTCCAGTGGCACTCAATAATATGTCTTGTTTCTGTTCAGGGAGAGGGGAAGGTTTTCTTCCACCAAAATTATTATTGTTCAATATTAGCAGAGCTTAAAGACACAGCGCTGCCTTAGGTGTTGGCTGTGTTAACAAGCTCTGGCTGCTCCAGAAAGTGTTTTCCCTGGATTAATGTTACCCTAACAGATTACATTTCTTGTTTCTTTAAAAAATACATTCCTGTTGTAAGCAGTGCTCAACTCCATTAAAAATCCTTCTCAGGTGATCAATACACAAATTTGTATTTATTCCTGTGCATTTTGGATCAGGCCTTTAAGTCTGTGAAATGCATTTTGAAAAGAAAAAAAAAGGGTATCCCAGATGATACAGGGAGTTAATAACCCAGCAATGGGCAAGAACACCCAGCAAAGTCTGCACCCACACCTGGTGTGTTGCAGAGTTTGACTATTTAAGGGTGTGAAATTAAGGGTTTCAGAAGTAGCTACAATCCACAGGAATACAATTCCCTTGGAGGGCTCAAGTCTGGTTCCGCTGAACTCGGTGGCAAAACAGAAAATCAATTTCCAAGGCTTCCGCAATGCAGAAGAGTAACAGGGTGTTATTGAACCCGGCCTCGAGTTTGCATGACAAAGACCTGGGTGACAGCTTTGCTCTGGAGCTTTAATCCGCCAGGAGCTGAAATTCCTCAACTCCCACAGGTTACTGGGGGCGACTGACAGCACGGAAAGGCAAAGCAGCGGAACCTCTGGTAACCTGCGGTGCGACTCCAGCTAATCAGAGACTCCTCGCACGGCACCCAGGCTGTGCGGGCAGTCAGAGGTGCAGCCCCGGCAGCAGCCCGGGGATCTCCGGTGCCCGGAGCGCTGGGCGGAAGGGAGGGCACGGTGCAGGGCTCCCGTGTGTGCTGATCCCCACACCAGGGAGCCCAAACGCTGCTGCTGTTTGTGCCCAGGGCCTGCGTGTCCAGATACGCCGGGCAGGGCGGATTGGGCACCCACAGATGCGCATTTCTGTGCACACACCGCGCGTGGGACACCGGCGGGCTGGGACACGGTGTCTGCGCGCCGATGCGGATCGCAGATACACTTCTGTATATTTACTTATTTAATTGTGACATTTACAATTAACCCAAATTCTCCACAAACATTCCCTCAAGGTAAACATATGGTATCCAGCAACACAAACTGTCAGAACAAACTAATTTCCTTAATGGTGTTCGGTGGAAATGACTGTGCTCTTCATCAGCCGATCAGCAGCAGGGGAAACTTTGCACTCGCACCGGGCTTGTCCTCCACCCCGACTCAAACAATTTATTCACGACCTTACTACACAGCATCTTTCGTTTCCCAGACATAATGATGTCCTCTGGCAGAACTCCTTTCCCCTCTGGGTGTTACTAATTACTCCCTGCAGAGGCTATTATTGGTGCTAATGATAAAACGCAGTAAAAAGCGTGGGGAAGGCTCCTGTGCCAAGTGTTCCGTGTGCAGGCGATCGCTGCGACTGAGCGCTGACAAAAGTTCTTTACCCACCTTGTAACGAGGAGCGATGGAGCTGTGCTGGGTTTGATCCACATCGAAAAGGATCAAATGAAAGCACCAAGGACTTTATTCAGTCTCCTCTTCCCCGTGCCCTTTTCAGGGAAGGACAGGGTGAGGCGGAAAGGATGGGAAGGAGTTTTTTTACACTTAAAGAAGCGACTTTCCAGCTCGTGACTCCTCCAAAACCAGAACCATCGGCAGCCTGAACGCCGGAGTCTCTCATGAAATCATCAACCCCTCCAAGAGCCATCTGCAGAGCTGTCCCCAGCGCACCTCGGGGACACCGCAGAGCTCCGAGCAAAGCGCGGACACGCCAAGCACGGAGCTTTGGGAACGAGCAGAACTCTCCCCTTTGCTTCCTGTAACCTCACAAGGATTTACAAACCTTTACAAAGGGATGTCAGCAGTTTATTTCACCTCGGAATTTGTGCTAATATGCTAATTCGTACAGTAAATTTCACAGTAAATGCCAAGTTCAGAATTAGTCAGCCTGATACTAACTCATAAATTTGATGATGGATCAGAAGAATTCAGCAGAACAGGCACGCAAACAAAATGGAAACTTCATTTCTTATAAGGAGAGAGTAAGCAAAATATTATAAATAATGTCAATTTTAAGGACTCACAGTACATTATTAGATACAATTTAATTTTATTTTACTGGTTATAGTCTTTGCTAGCAAAGCTGTGAGCTCTGAGTGTGAGGGGAGTAAAAGTTACCACGAAGTAACTGTGGTAGTTATTTTCCAAACTGTTTGGACAAAATCTGGTTAAATTTCACGGATTCCTGTTTTATAAACCCAAATACACTTGCTGTGGCCTGTTACTGGCATAACTCACGTTACCCCCTTATTAAGGCCACAGAAGAACCAGGATCCTGTTCTCATTTCTGGCCTCTCGGTCCCCAGAACCTCTCACTCCCCATCTGGGTTGTTCTGTCTCCCATGCACAGTCTCAGAATTGATCTGAGATACATTAACAGTCTATTTGGGTCACTTTTATTAAAAAAAAAAATAAATGGCAGTACTCAGCCTATGGTCCTGGGCTACAGTGGGTTTCAGAGCAGCAGTTATCCATCCGTCCTCCCAGAAGGGGCCTCTCCCAGCCCATTCCCCAGGCACCTGGGGAGCCCTCTGTCCCAGCTGAGAAGAGCCTTTGGACAGGATTTGACTCCCTGGGGAATAATTTGTACCTAGGAAGATGGGAGAACTCGTGCAGCCCCCAGTGTGGACACATGCACATAGAAAACGGGAATTAACTGGACAGAGCTCACGGTTTCCAGCCCAGCAGCTCCCAGCTGTGAGGGATTTCCGGTGCAGGTGCAAGGATCTGTGCATCTCAGGGGTCAGGGTCCTCTCACACTGGGACGCCACTGGAAATTCACCTTTCCAAGGGGAGAATCTCACCGCTCTCCTGCCCCCCAGCAGCTTGGCTCCAACGTGCTCCATTCAGCCAAAAGGAACAAAGCTCTGGCACAATAAAACTGATGAATAAAGGCAGCAAATCCTAGCTTTGGGAGGGTTTTTTCCCCTCCATGAAATCCAGCGAAAACAAACACAAATAAAACCTTCATTAAAAAAATTGGATTTTGCATACTAAAAGTCAGCAAACCTGAGCTGGATTTCTGTCAGCGAGCACTATAATCCCCCTCACCACCAGGGAACAGTTTTCTAGTTTGCACTACAAGTATGCCCAATACCAGTCAGTTATCTGCAATTTAAAAAATCCATTCCTCCAGTACCAGTTACCTAAACATGGTTATTAAAAAAACGAAAGAGAATTCAATAAAGAAAGCAGGCAAGAGATCGCACCCCTCCCTCCTGCTTCCCGTAAATCAGTGCAGCACTTGCTGGCAAAAAAAATCCAGCCTGGCTTTACAACACTTGAATATCTGCCTGGTTTAGTATTTAGGCTTAACTGCAGAGCCCTTTAGTGTCAGCGAGGCAATGAATACAGCATCATATAATTAAATGTATTCAGAAGGAGAGTGGTGTGCAGAGTACAAAAGATGATCATCAACCTCTGAACAAGAATATTTTTTTATGCAGTCAGCACTTTTCACCTAATAGAATATCACAGGACGCATTTATCCAGGAGGGACCTCTCCAAAACCGGGGGATTGGATTTAGGCTGGGTAAACCAGGTAGATTATCAAGGCAAGTAAATCACGTCTGTACCACAGGGATTACTCGTGGCCAGCGTGGGGCCAGCTGGGAACCAAGTCCTCTCTAGTTAAAGCAATTTAAACCTGGAATTTAAACCTGGAATGGGGTCACTGCAGATTTATACAGGTGAGGCAGGGAGCAAACTCGTAGAATATTTTAAACTTAACTCTGGGGAAGCTGTAAAGAGTCAAACATCTGTGGGGCTCATTGCTGTCACTCTAACCAGCTTTGATCAGCTGCTGTTTTAAAATGCTCCAAGCCCCATGGGCAGAGCACAATGAAACTTCCCCAAAGGTAAAACAGCCCGGTCACCACGTGCATTATTTCAGGTTGGTGGGAATTATTGACACCCCTGAGAGGATATCCCTGGCACACGTGCTCTCCATGACGCGCCCAACAAGCCACTCGTGTCCAAACCGGGGATGGAAGGTGGCTGAATGTCAAAACACCAAACTGCAGTCCTTGGGCATACTGGTGAAGAGAAAACAAACAAACAAACAACCAAACAAACAAAACCCCCAAAACAAAAAAAAACCACCAAAAAACCAAAAAAAAACCCAAAAAAACCCCCCAAAAACCCCAAACAACAACAACAACAACAAAAAAAACCCAACCAAAACCAAGCTGGTTTTTTGCCTTTTTTAAATGGAGACATCAAAACTGGGGTTCCCACTGTGGCAAAGGAGGGATTTGGACCCAGTGTGGGGAGCTCCATCATTTCCTCTCCCAGATCTGGGCAGCGTGGATCGGTAGCCAACAGGAGCCGTTTGGAAACCAGATCAGCACCTCAGTGCCAGGCAGTGACCTTCAGAGCGGGAAGCCAGAGCTGCCCGTGACACTCCTGCCCAGCTTTTTCATGGAAGTACCTTTGCCTGGAAATCTGGGATGGCTTCTGCTCTACCCACACAGCCGGAGTGGCACAGCTGAGACCCACCTTGTAAAGCAGCTGTGGCCTCCTGATTTCTTTGCAATAATAAATGTGGGCTCTGGCTGTCAAGCCTGAACAGTTCTGCAAAAAGGGCATCAGCTAAAGCAGGAAATAAAAGGTATCATTTCTACCTTCAGCCTCTGTGATGTTTTCTGGCAAGAAGATCCACAGTTTAATTATAGATACAAAGAAGAAGAAACATCTTTATCTGCTTGCCTCAAACCCGCTGCCTGATTTTTAATTGGGAAACTTCTTAAACTGTGATAAGTAGCAAGAATGCATTCCTTCTTCCCCTTCCCCCATGGAGCGAGAGACCTCTCACATCCCTACCCTCGGTGACCCCTTCTCTCAGCAAAATCATCCCACTGTTATTCCCATTTTATGGGAGCCATTTCACAACTTAATTACGCATTCCGTGAAAAGCACTCTCTTTGTTTTTAACCTGCTGTGCAATCATTTAATTGGTTGCCCCTTGTTCCTGTGTTATTAGAAATAGTAAATAACCATTCCTTGTTCATGTTCTGGGCGCCATCCCCCGTTCCACAGATCTCTAGCGTGTCCCTCCTCAGCCATCTGTTTTCGGAGCCGAGTTCCCGCTTCTCGGGTGACTCTCTATAGAAATCATTCCATAGAAAAGATTATCTTTGTCACCATTTCCATTCTATCCTTTGTAAGCAGGAATCAGCCAAGCTGTGTGCAGTAATTTGAGAATTGGATATATTATGGATTTACACAATACCAAAAAAATGGCTTTTCCATCCTGTTTTATTCTCATCCTGATCATTTTAACTATTCTGTCAGGCGCTCTGGATTGGAGTTTTTCAGACTCATTGAGGGTTCAGTTTTTCAGAAAACTACCTACAGTGATTGCCTGAACTCTTTTCCTGAATAGCAGGAATTAAATTAGAACTCATCTTTTGTGTGTTTACTTAACATTATTTCCCTATCATCTATTACTCTGCATTGCTAAACACTGAATTTCAACATACCCAGTCCTTCAGGAATGGGAACCTTTCCCCAAATTTGCTGCTGCCTTGACAATCCCAATAGTTTGGCATTATTTACAAACTTTTTTTTAGATTTCTTCCACAGCTGCACTGTACAATTGAGGGCAATGTCTGAGCACAGCCTCGAATCAGCCCCTCAGTGCCCACCTGAACTCGTGTCCACACCCAAAGCACTGAGTCCAGGAGGAGCTCCAAGTGCTGGACACAGCAGGAATTCTCAGCTGGCCCCTGCTGTGAGCCCTGGAGCCACGGAAGCAGCAACGGGGATGGAAAACACAAAGGAACAGAGCTGGTGCTGCAAACACCATGTGCTGGACCTGGGTTCTGAGCTGCAGGACCCACGGGTGAGAGGATCAAAGCAAAAAAAAAAAGCATCTAAAACAGAAAAGATGTCAACTCTGAGCTAATGGGCTTTGTGATGTAATTCTGAAAAGCTGGTCAATAACCAGGCAACCACACAGGCAGAAAGAGATATCCCCTTCAAACTCTCACAGAAACTCCTAAATCCAAAACCCTACGGCAAAAGGGTTCAAGATCTGGTAAAATCTCAGTTGCTTTTTGGCATAAGAAAACAAAATCAGAATTTTTTGTTTGTACACGTCTGATTGTAAAGAACAAAGTCTTTGACAGTACAGTTGCACAGAAAATAAAACGCCAAACGAACCTGTGATTTAAATCCTGTCCTTAGGAGGTTTTAATGAAGTCAGTTTGCAATTTGAGCTACCAGGAGAGTCAGCTCCCAACACTTTCATGCACAGCTCCACAGATAGTGGGGATAAAGATATATATGTTTGGAAGCCTAACAGATGAAAGGAGACACTGCTATTGGCAAGCAGCTCATCCCTCTGCAAAATTCGGATCAAATAACTCAGTCTGAGCAGAATATTGAGCTCCACTGGTTCTGAATGAGGCTACAGGAAGGGAAATGCAATTTGACACAGCCACATTGCCAGTTAAGGATAAAACATGTGAAATATGTCAACTAGCAACAAAGGCAGAGGCTTTCAGGCTTTCTGTACCAAGTTGGTTCCTTTGGACCCACTTAGGAAAACTTTGGAGTTATTCGGGTAAATAAAACTGCAGCAGAGCCCAGTGAAAGTAAATCTGAGAAGAAAGAGAAGGCCTGAGACTTGCTCAGAGTTCTTATCAAATGATAAACTCCGGGTGTGAGTGAGTAAGGTCTTATTAGAGGCAGGCACCGAGGCAAACCCCCCTCGTGTACCTGGGGCAATCCCAGCAGTTGTGCTCAGGTAAACTTGGCCTGGCAAAGTAGAATTGGAGCTGTCACAGACAATTTCTGCAGCTTGTGCATTGACAAGAGAGCGAGCAGAGAAAACGGAACGGAATAGCTGATAAAAGGCACTGAAAAGTCCCACTGAACTCAAAGAAAGGGCTGCGGTTTGGCCAGCGGAGCGGGACCCACTGTGTCCTGTGCGCTCGGTGACCTTGTCAAACACGGCGGTACCAGAGATCACCGCCTCAAAGGCATCCCCGAGTGCCCCGAGCGGGGAGCAGAGCCTTTGTTGCTGCCCCTGCAGCCGGGCACTGCCAGGGCACCGCGGGGCTGGGAAAACACGGAACACTGAATGCTGCGGTGCCGCTGCTCCCGCAGAAATCCCTAATTGGTGCAGGGAGCTCGTGGGGAGAACAGCGCCAGGCCTGACTGACAGCCCCGATATAAAAAGCCTAAATAAAACTGATATAAAACACTGATATCAAAATCAATAGGGGAGCAGCTTGCTCTGAAAGCCTGGAATACACAGGTGGCCTCCCCATAACGATCTTCCCTGTTGGATTGGAATGGAGATTATCTCCTCCTGTAACTCAGCAAAGCCAGGAGAATCCATTTGTGAGTTGTTACTGAAATCCTGGGCTCAGCCCACATCCAGCTCCCCCGCACTGAGGTGACGGCCACTGCTCCCTAAATGACGTGTGGCAGTGTCACCCCGCAGGGGGACCGATTTTCCAGCCTCACCTGCCACGGGGGAAAGGGGCAGCACACGCTGGGTGCCTCACGGTGCTCCTGAGGGCTGCTGCTCCAAAAGCTCTCGGTGCCTGCGCTCGTTGTCCCCACAAAAAGCCCTGCAGGGACCTTGAGATGGAGCACACGGCCCCGTCACCAGGCTTGACCCGGAGCAATGGGTTGTGAAGGGAAAATGGTAAAAAGGCTCAATATGCCAGCAAATGTGCTGGTGGCTGCTGATGGAAACGGGGATTGTGATGAACACGGTGATCCACAGGGAGCTGGACTGAGACCAAGGCATTCCATGCAGGGCATGCACAGCCAGGGGAGGATCATTCTCAGTCTGGCCTGATCACACCGAGCAGCTCTGGGATGAAACATTTTACAGTCTGGTATTAGCCCCAATGGACCACAAAGAAATCAAAGCACAGCCACTGCATACACATAAATATGTTCTTTTGTATGCACTGAGAAGTGGGTAAGAAAATTCAGATGTCATCAATGAAAAGGGACATTAAGATGTGATTCAGAGGCTGTTTCCATCTGGTCTATGACTGTGCAAAAATCTCGGTAAGTGCAAATGATCTGTGATCAGCTCTATTTACGTGGAAAATGTACCAAACCATTGGGTGTGAGACGTTTTGATTTCTGTTTATAAACTCAGACCTTCCAGCTTGCAGCCCAGCTGACAGGAAAACTTCTGTCCACCGGGAAAGTGTCGGTTCCTTCATTTCAAAAGCATTTTCCCAGCTCACTCTCAGGCTCGATGGAACAGAGAGGGTTTTGTTGCCTGCCTGAGATCCACTTCTTGTTCCACATCCACTTGTGAAGTAATTTGCAAGGTTGAAAAGACTGTCAGCTGAGCTTTCAGACTTATCTCTATCTAGAAGACACCAAGAAAAGGCAAATTCCAAGGAGACCAATTCCTCAGAGAGCAAAGCCAGGACAGAGGGATCTGGGATGCAGCCATAGTTAGTGTAGGGGACCTGGTTGTGTTGTTGTGACTGATTTTCATCTTTGTCCACTTTTTAAACACCAGGTGAATATAAGTTTTGACTTCCATCATGGTTTCCCAGGGCACAGCTATATCTTCTATTTTCTGAAGTTATTTTAGTTGAATTTCCCCTATCTCTGTCTTTCACATCACCTCCAGACCTAGAACTGACACTCGTATCTGTTATCAAAGAGACTGCATTTCCCTCTGGCTGCCTTTGACAAAATGAGCCTCTCAAACCTGCTCAGAGCCCTCTGAGTCTGCCCGGTCTCTTTGGTGATTCCGGCTGCATCTCACTGCTCCCTGTACCCACGCAGGGATTTTCCCCCTTGAGCTGTTTCTGGGGCCACCAGGACAGTCCCCCTGGGCTGGTTTGGCCTTTCCTCTCTGTGTCTCTTTACTTCAGGGACAGCTGAGGAATTAGTCAGGGCTACAGAGGGATATTCCCAAACTTCTTAAAATAATTTCTACTAAGAACTTTTGGATAACTGAGGTGCAACAAAGGCAAAAACAATAACCAGGAAAGAGTTCAAAGGCTGGGAGAATGGGAATCAATTTCTTCTATGTCTTAATATTCAGCCTTTGCTCAGGCAAAATCCTCCCCTTTTTTAGGGAATGTGATCCATGGTGCTTCTAACCTGGTTATGGAGGGAAGGGATTAAGAGGGTCGGAGGTCTATGAGCCCACCTGAGTGTCCTTGGCCAGGCAAAGTGTCCAAGGAGACCCGACAGCGTTACGGCAGCAGGGCAGGAGAGGCCGGGGAACTAAGGACCAAAATCTGTGCCAAACAAGGCTCTTGTAGCTTCCCAAGCTCTGAGACAACTTGTTTCACTTTATTATCAATTACTAATTCATGCCCTGCCAGCTGCAGCCCACGCTCAGACCCCACAGGCAGTGAGGGTGCCTGTCCTCGTCCCCTCTGCCTCTGCTCCTTGTCCTTCTCCGGGGTTTGAGGTGTTGGGTCATGGACACAAGTGGGGAACCAGAGAGGAGCAAATGCAGCTCCCCCTGCCCCTGGGTAATTCATGGAACAAGACCCTGCAAACCGTTCCTGTTGCCTGTGATACTCCCGTTAATTGGACAACTGCTGTGCCAGAAAACCTCTCCCCCACCTGCAGCAAGTGAAATTTATACTGGTGGCTGGTAACAAGAACATCTTGATAAAATGGCTGAATTTATTTCATACCTAGAAATGAAAAGAGCCCTTAACAAAGGGGGGTAACTGATATGCTCGGTAAATCAAGGATAAAAGGACACGGGCTCTATTGAAGATTTTCTCCCCTCGTCTTTTCTTTTTAAACCTTTTGATGAGGTGCCCTGTTGCTCTACGATGAGCTTCCACTGAAGTACTTTTGGAATTATCTCAAAGAGAAATGGATCATTTAAATGAGTTAAAGCCCCCAAACCAGATCTGCTATCTCCAGCCTTACGTTCATTTTTTATATTAAGAATTTTGTGAAATTTATAAAATAATTTTACTACCGAACCATGGGCTTATAACACAAAGAAGTCTCATTCACTTTTTCCCTGCTTCCTTCTGAAGTGGTGAAGAATGATACATTTAGAATAAAGATGAAAGTTAATATGTAGAAGAGAGGGAATACTCTGATAAATTTGTACCTTGTGTGTTTAGAAAACACCTACAGGCAACGATGCTTCAAATTTCTCCAGACCTACCTGGGACTTGGGTCCTTCAGGGAAAATTGAATTGAAGATAAGATAAGGTGCTCCTCTCTATTTACTCTGGTTTCTTCTTTTAGACAACAGAGAGAATTTTAAAGGTGTGGGACAGGAGAACAGGCTTCCACTTTTCTTAATATAAAGATTGTTTTTTCACTCTTGTGTGTTTTTTTTTCAGGGAACAAGAGATATGGTAGGAAGCCAGTTATGGCTGGAATACTCAACAGCCTGGACCTCTCAGGCTTTATGACCTCTGAAGGACCATAATCACGCATTCTGTGGAACAGCAAATCGGTCATTTTACTCACTGAGTAGGCGCAGAGCAGGCTAAGCCTGGTCTGAGTCGTGTGTGGGTGTTCGCACTGACCAGGAGATTATCCTTGGCAAAATCTGTGTGCGTTTGCTGTGCATTTGAATGGCTTCAGAGCACTATAATTTATCCTTATTTTACTAAGTGCTCGAGCTGCTGTTCTTTGTGTGTTACAAGGGCTGACTTTTACTCAATGTGCAGGTAGGTTGTAAAGTTTTACTCTGATGTAAACCCCGGGAGCAATTTGTACCCCTGAGGAGGAGAAAGCATTATGTTGAGAAATTCAGGCATGCCAGACAAAATTATGGACTTACAGACCCAAATGAAGCCTGTGTTTCAGTGCTTAAGTGCCCGGATTCCCACTGAGCCCAGCCAGAGATCCATACACATAAGCACCTCTGTAAGGATATATTTGAAAGGCGTTAATTGTGCTTTTAAAATGCAATTTTGATGCGACGCCAACAGAAGATGCAAACAGCTATAGATGCACAGCACTGGGATAAATCTTGGAAAGCTTCAGGGAATCCAAAAGCTGAAAAATCTTGCAGTAAGAGATCACCACTGCTGTAGTTTCCATCCTTTGCTGCATGTGATTGGCTTGTGTGGGATCTACCAATACAGGGAAGAAATAGAGAAATGTCAAAATGGATTCTTTCATTTTGGTGATGAAGTGCTTGCCCTGCTTGCCAGCACGCAGGGTTCAATAAAAGCAGACAGGTCTTCAAAAAACAGCAGCATAAATAGATGAACTCTTTAAAGTAATATAAGTTCTGTCATCTGGATGTGAAATATAGACCTAAGTGCCCGCTGAAGTAAAAGCTGACCGCACGTTCCACAGAGAAGCGTTCAAAGTTTTCTCGGAGTGTCTTGGGCTGAGAAATGTTTTAACTACATCTCTCCTTGCCACAACACACGGAATGAAAGCATTTGAAGTTAAACCCATTTTTCAAAAGAAGAAAACAAAGCATCCATAAAGAAACAAAGGCCCAGCCCGGGATGAGGTCTCTGGATAGCCACGGTTTTCAGGGCAGCTGCAATTAGCTGTGCAATGGAGAAGGTGAACTTCGTTGTATTTCAATAGCATTTATAATGATTTCAGCAGCCAAAATGCTGATAGGTACGTGCAGGGGGTTGGTTTCAAGATTTCCTCGTGAGACACAAGGTCAGGATTCCTGTGGTCTCCTGTCATATTTAATTCATATCCTCTGGCCTTCTTCACCATGTTTATTGAATTACAGGAATAAAATTCAATGAACCAAAAACAAAAGAAGAGAGAGAGGACACGGTGAGTCCCGATTTCTTTTACAATCCTCCTGCACACCTGAGTTCAGTGCACTTGTAGGAGAGCATGTTGGAGCAGAATCTGGAAGGAGGGGGAGGTACAAGTCAGTAAAACCTCTCTCACCATCCCCATAATTGCATCCAGGAAATTTATTGCAAGCAGTGACCATTTCCAGGTGGGAGTGAGGATCCAATTTCTACCAGTTGAGACTCTCCCCGGGTGCTTTTCAGGGCTAATCTGTGCACTCCCTGTGTGTGTTTGCCAGCCTCCTCCTGGTCACAAGCGAGATGGCACCAGAACAGCTTTACAAAGCCATTCTTCAGAAGAGCGTTCTGGCCATTCGTCACCTCCGTGCTAAGAGGAAACCCTCAGATATGTTAAAAGTGCCAGTGGCAGGGAAGGGCCCTCTTGGCGTGCGTGTGATGATGACTCCCTGCAATCCCCTGAGTTACACCGGCCCAGCCTTTATCCTCCTGTCCATGTGGGATGCAGGAAGCACAGCATCCCAACAGGCCTGGGGAGCACGGGGGAGCAGCTCTGTGATTTTGGGGAAGAAGATTTTATTGTGTCCTCTCCACTGCCATCCTGCCCTGTCTGCTGCTCCAAAAACTGCCCGGTTTGGGTTGTGAAACCCCCAGTCAAACCCACACCCAGGGCAGCACCCACAGAGGTGAAACAGAGCCAGCCCCTCGTGGGAGCACAGTCCCAGCAGCACCTCACACAAACCCCCTGAGCTGGTACCCAGTAACAGCTTTCCAACGCTGTCATTTGGCTCTAGAGCCAGACATGTGCAAGTCTGGCTCTTGAGTCTGACCCAAAACATTCATCGAAAAAATAAGACAGAAAATGTTTTTAAATTCTGTCCTAAACTGCAAGCTCACCACTATTTAGCTTTGGCATTTTAATTTTTGGAAATGCCACAGCTAATAAATAATGTATTTTCTTTAAGCTACCATATACATTTTTATTTTACAACTTGAATCTTCTTAAATTTCCAAAAATTAAGTGCTCTGCTCACGTACACGGCAGCCTATGGGATGGCTGCGTTTTCACTTAATACATTTAATAAAGGTGACCAGATGCTTTGTGTTTTTAATGGCTTGTTCTGCATCCCAACAAAATGTCCCTGTTTTGGCTGCGAGAGCAGATGATTCATCCTGAAACCCAGCCCAGCTGCCCTGACACAGGCGGGGTGAGATGAAAACCCACCATCTGTGCTGAAGGAGTGGGCTGCGGGAGTGCTTCGTCAGGGAAACTGTCCTTCCCTGGGCACCGCGCATTCCGGGCAGCCAGGAAACCCAAAGTCCTGGGGGTCCAACCCCTGTGCCTTTGCAGATAAAATTCTGCGGTTCTATCCCATCTCCCGGCGCATTCTCTCCTTCCCCCCTTCCTGAGAAGCCCCCCAGCTCTGCCCTAGGATGGCGTGGAGATCAAACATCGCTGTAAAATGTGAGATGTTGCTCCTGCTTTGATTCTTTCCAATTACATGGCAAAATTCCTGCCCGTGTGGCTGCCTCAGCCAAGCCTCATGCTCGAAGAAGCAAAAGCGATTCATTGATGGCTTTTGTGAATAATCAGCTCTGCCCAGCTCGGCGTTAGCAGCGCTCCGCTGCCAGCTCTGCCAAGGGACATCCTGAGCTCGGAGCCGGCGCTGGCGGACTCGCCCGATCCAAGGGCAAACGCTGCCCCCAGGCACAGCTGCCCCGCTGCCTCAGCAAGAGCCAGGCAGGAACACCTGCGGGGAAAGCCTGGGCTGGGCTGTGCCATCGGGATAAGGCACTGCCAGCCCGGCTCCGGCCCCACAGCCCTTCCCAGCTCGCCTCCTCCCCGCCCGGAGCATCCCGGCGGGACAGCGCTCCCGGGGGACAGGAAAAGGCTCCCAGCAACTTTCCAGCACAGCCCGCGTTCTGCAGCACTTGAAAGAACCATTGCAGCTCATCTGGCATGCACACGAATGACAAATATGCTTCAGAGGCAATAAATTAGCAATTTCAAGGCTTTACTTCCCCTCATGGACTAATTGCCAGAGATTATAGTATATTATGTGAGAGCAATGATACTAATGCCTAAATATGCTTCAGTGATTATAGAGCTATCCTCAATAACCAAGCTGTTTAAATGTCAATGCAAGAAAGCTCTTTATTATGAGATTAAATATTATTTTGAAGCAATGCAATAGGAACTTCCCAGGCTTTCTGCCCGCACTAATGCTGCCTTGGGGCAATGTATATTGGACAAGGTATGCTTTTAAAATGTGTACAGTAAAGGGGCCCTAAATACTCTCGTGCTGCAAATTTGAACGGCATCCCTGATAAGGAGGAGGATCTCGGTGTATTTTTATTTTGTAGTTGTTACTATCATGCTGCTGCCTTCATCCTTCCTCCACGTGTTGATACACATTCCTTGTGTATCAACTGCTGAACAGAGAGGATAAATTCTTGTTTTCTGTTAGTGCAGTTGGGAATCAAACCTCAAATACCTTTTCTTCTTTTTTCCCCCCCATCTCTAAGTCCCATTACCCTGCACAGATGCTTTGGAGTGCAGCCCCTCACACCTGAATCTGTTTGTTAATACCTGGCATTGAGACAGCCCCTGGAAATCGGTGGAAGCTCCAACTTTCAGGTTCAGCTGCTGACACGAGGCAGAGAATGAAAATGTCTTTGAGCCATGACTGCAATTGCAGAGCCCTGCAGATGCCAGCTGGGGACCACAAGCTCAGGTGTGGAACCAGAAGGAAGCGAGGCTAAAAAGTCTTTGGCATCTCACTAAACTCACCCAGGACCTCCCCACTATGGATCTGTCACACAGCTGTGCAGCCTGTCCCTTGATTTCCAGTAAAATTCGTGATTATAACTCATAATTGTTGAAATAGTAAAGAAAACATAGATAGACCTGTGGGGACAGGCCACATAAAATTAAGGACACTGAAAGACAACTGCTCATGAAGTTTGGTGGAATTCTCTCTGTAAAGTATTTTTTTCTTTAGGAAGTATTGTTTCTTAAACACAGCCTGCACTTCTCCTCCGTGGTGTCCTCCTGAAGGGGAGTGGATTCATATACAGATACCCAGGGAACTCACTATGAAGAATTCTGTCCTGCCAGCCTTAGCAGGACTGGGCACCTGGATCAATGTCCCAGCACCTTCTGCTGCGGCCTGGCAATTGTTAACTCTGAATTTTTGATGCCTTCATCTTGGCTGGTTTCTTCAGCCATTTTATATCTCACCTATAAAACGTAATGCTTGTTTACCCCAGAATGTCTGAAGCTCTTTCTGATGCTCAGGTAAAAGACACCTGCCACACAGGCTCAGAAAAGACATAAATTGCTCTATCATTTGTAACATTTTAAAATATCTTCATCTATTAAAATCACAGTGTGACTGACAAGGAACATGCTGAAAGGCCATGAGAATCCTTTCTGTGCTCTTCCAGGCAGACAATAATCTGACACCTTTTTTGTTACGTCTTGACTTAGAATATACTGTGGGAAACCACATCTTTATCTTTATAACAGTAATAAACTTACAACAGTGATGTTAAGCAAACAACCAGCAGCAACACACTGACGCTGCTCAAAGGCCAGCCATGTGCACTTAGCACAGAATGGGCGAAAATTACCCGCGTTTGGTCGCTTTTATGCAAATATTATGATTAAAAAATGATTAAAATAGTCTTTTACTTTTGCAGGCACTCTGTGAAGCCGCTGCCCGGGGGCAGCCCCACTCACCATGAAGCCGGGCGCGCAGGTGCAGCTCCCGCTGAGGCTGTCGCAGTCGGCCCCGTTGTGGCAGGGACAGGGCACCCGGCAGCCCTCGCCGTAGTAGCCCACGGGACACGTCTCGTTGCAGTAGAGCCCAGCCCAGCCGGCCTTGCAGCTGCACTCCCCGGACAGAGGATGGCAACTAACGAAGAGACAGACGTTAATGAGACACGGGCAGCAAGGGAAACCAGCCCAGAACACTTCACGTGTCACACTAAGAACAGGACAAGCTGGACACTCCTTAGGGTGGTGGGCACGAGCAGCTGGGTAACTGGGGCACTAATCAGGTGCTAAATACCAGCCTGGCCCAGCACTTCTGTCCCCTGGAACTGCCACAGCTCGGGGTTGTTAACACCTTGAAGTTTCTGTTCTTCCATTCTCAGATCAGTGGGACTTGGGTGGCTCACATCAACCACACCATTAACCCTTCCAGCTGCAGGACAGGGATGTGCTGCACTATCCAGCTGGGATACAGCCAGCCAAGGATGCTCAGGGACAGGAGAGGTTCCAGTGGGTACAAGAATGTGACCAAGGGAGCTGTGAACATAAACCTGAGTTCTGGGACACAATATTCTATTCTATTCTATTCTATTCTATTCTATTCTATTCTATTCTATTCTATTCTATTCTATTCTATTCTATTCCATTCCATTCCATTCCATTCTATCCCATCCCACCCCATTCCACTGTCATTTATGTTTTAAAAGCGAGTGCCACCTCAGCAGAACTTTCCAGCAGGCACAGGCAGAATGCAGAGTGCTTTGGAAGGGAAAACTCTCCTTGGAAGAAGAGTTTTGCAGGGAATATTCAGCCGTGGTGGCCGGAAGTGATCAGCACCAAAGCCCTGGGATTTACTCGGGACAGGAGTTAACAGGAGCCCTGGGACTAAGGCACAGCTGTGCAGGGAAATGAGTCAAGTTCCTTTTTGCTGGATAATGAACAACATTAATCCTCTGGCTTCCATTTCTATTCAGCCAGTTCCACACTGGTGAGAGAGCACACGGAGAGAAAAGGAGAAAGGAGAACTGAGCCCGACAGACCGGACGATGCCCGGTCCTTGTGCACCCGTAGGTGGAACCCTCACCCTCTGTCCCTCCCGCATGGAACATTTTATCTTTATTTGGCATTTTCCCCTGGAGGTTTCCTCAGGGCAGCACCTTCCCGCAGCAGGAGGCTGTGGCTGGCAGAGGAGGGGATGCCTGGAGAGGTGCTAACCCCTGGTTTGAAGGGAAGGAGGTTTCTGGGGATGTGTCTGAGGCCAGCCGGGAGTGTGAGGCTGCACCTCAGAGCTCGGGATGCTCTGGGGCCTCTGCACCACAGCTCTGCACAGTGATGACACTCTCAGTCCTCAGTGAGAGAGATGAGAAATAATACTGCCAGAAATCCCGTTTTCTTTACTCGCAGAACTAGAAGAATAGACTTCTGCAAGGTGGGATCTCTCTCTGGGCCTGTCTCCTGGTTTTTTGCATCACAGAAACAATTTCTTTTCCTTTACGATTATTTATTGCTACAGTTTAAGATTGTAGACATGACTGAATGGGTTTCTTTACACCTATAAAATTAATATTGTATATGTTAATTTTCAAGGTAACCCCATAAAACGTAATTTCCAAGTGTGTTTCAGGCAATTACTGGTAGGAGAGGTTGGTCATATACTGTTGCAACTAAAAAGGATCAAATTTCCTAAGTGTCAAATGTTTCATCATAAATAGTGTTTTACTGACTAATTAAAACAATTCATCAGCCTAACAAACTACCATCCATGAAATTCTTCTGACAAAGCAGTCCCTGAAATTATGGTTTTCCACCAAGCACCTCTTAACATTCAGATGAAAATAATAAAAGCTCGGGTTTCCCCCTGTGTCTATTAATCACCACCTAATAGGAGCGGAAAGCTCAACGTTAAAGAAGGATTTTGAAGTGAATTTTGTGTTTCTCTGTTTCCACTCCTACTACATGTATCATGTGCTGCCATGAGAACTGCATCTGGGGGCTAAATTAAATCTTTCAAAGGAAATGTATGACCAGGGCGGTTTGAATCAGTCTATGACAACTCAGCTGAAAATACTACACTCACTGAGGATTTGTACTCCGAGCTTGGCTCCTCCATCAGCACGCACAGCTTTTTGCATGGGTACAAGCGATCTATTCACGACTAAAACTCATCCTGACATGTCCTGAAACAAGAATCAAAACCGACCAGGCTCTCCAGAAGAATCTGCTGGAGCCTGGGAACTTGGACAGGAACAGGGCCGGCAGAAGGTTGAGAGCACATCCTGCCCCACCAAAGCCCTGTCCACGTTTCCTGGGGCTGTGAGCCAGGCAAACCCGATGCAGATGTTTGGTCCCTCCACCCATCCAATCTTCCCGTTGAAGAAGGGATGATTTTGTTATCCGCCTGGGCAGATCAGGGTTTTGCTTTTCTCCTGCCTCAGAAGCACTTGTTTGCCAATCAAGGTGCCTGATGCAGCGTTAACTCGAGGAGGGCGGGGATGGAGATGCTTTCCCCAACTGCAGAAGGCAGCTGTTCTCTTCCCACTCCTGCCAGGGAATCTTGGCCTCCTCACTGCCTCTTCTGCCTTCATCTTTCCCATGTCTGCAATGATGCCTTTGTTCCTTTGGAAACCCTTTCAAGATCTGCAGCTGACATCACTAAATAGTACAAAGGTTTTATATTACTTCTTTTTTCTCACATTTACAGCAATAAAAGATTTATTTTTAAAGATTTTATTAGCTGAACTGAAAAGCATAAAGGCATTTTTGACCTTTAAATTTTTTAAGCATCTAATTTTGAGGGAATCTGAGGAAACCAGGTGAATTTCTCATGGCAAATTAGAAAAAGAAATGTTTTAGGCAGCACAGCCTGTTCCAAATTCTGAATTTGTTCTCCACACATCTTTCAGCCGAAGCAACATCTTCCCAGTGAATTTCCTGACTTTCTGTTTATGCAGCAGCACCAGCTATCTCATTTTCATTAACGGCCTAATCCTTATTTTACAGTATTTTCTGTCTTGTGGTGTCCACACTAGATCCAGCCTCTCTCACTAAAATTCCTCTTGCTTTAAAGCAGCGGCCACAGGCAAGCCAGGATCATTCCTTTGCACGTATCGTAGGCTGGCTCAACGTGGACTTTTTGACAGGTGTCTCCTCTCCTGTGGAAGGACAGTCCGAGCCACCACCACATTCTAAATTACCTGACTGGGGGGTTGGTCAAAGTCCTGTGCAAAGTGCCTTTCAGGGTGCTTTGATGCAGAAATTATTGGACGGTGTCCTTCAGTCATTACCATGCTGGAGGTTAGGCTAGATGATCACACTGATCTCTTCAGACATTAAAATAGATAGATCCATGAAAATGGAAAAGCTGATGGTGTATTTCTCCCTGTTCCTCCTCAGCTACTCCTCAGAGCCCTCAGAACTTTCTGTTCCAGTCAGTTCTCCAATAACCAGATCAAATGGGACAACACCAGGGACAGGAGCTTCCCCCCCTTTCTACAAGTGTTTAACAATTATCCTGCACACCTGGGGATTACACGAAGTAGCCAACAGCTTAAAGTGCTCCTGGGGAAAAGAGACGGCTGTGGGTAAATGAGTCCCTTGGGAAGAGCCCGGTTTCAGCAAGGACAAACCCTCGGGGAAGAACGGGAAGAGGTGGGTGGGAAGAGAAGTGCACTGTACGGGACCGGTTAAACAATCAGCACAAAGATTCCTTCAGAACATGGAGTGCCTTTGGAAAAGGTCATTTCCCATCAGCTCTGACGCTCCTTGGCTCAGCAAGTGACAGCACTGTGCAGAGCTGGTGGAAAAGTGGAGAGCTGAAATCCCATGGATGAATGGAAGAACATTTCCTGATCTACAGCTTGCTGATATCTCTTTGTTCCATAACAGCAGCGATAAGATGTAGGGAAAAGGGAGATTTTATCAACAGAGAGACCAGACTCATTTATTAAGGAACCAGAGATACCATCTCTGCAGAGGATGCTGCAAAGGAAGCTGACAGAGCAGACTTGGGAGGGAAGGAATAAAATGTTCCCATCAGACAGCAACCAGGCAGGGTGTGTAGGAACGACCACGTGCCCAGAAAAGAGCTGGGAGAAGACTCAATCCTCCCCCTTCCTGAGCTCTCTCAAACCTCTCTGAGACCTCTTCTTTCCTCACAGCTGGATGGTACAAATCTGTTCTTTCAAGAAAGATCCTCTGGCAAACTCTCAGAGCACCTCCCAGGTAGTTCTGAGTAACGCAGGGTGAGTTCTTGCACCCTCACAGCCACAGCTTTACCCCACCTAAAAGACTCTCAATGAACTGGGCATGTAGGCAAGAAACAGCAGCCGAGCCCAGCCCTGCCTGTGGCCTGCAGTCCTTCCACTCGATTTCCACCCTTCTGGAACCAAACAGGTTCCTGCAGGCTCAGAGGGGTGCAGACACACGAGTCAGCTGCTGAGCAGGAGCACCTGCGGAACAGTTTACACCAAGGAGCAGTTCAGCGTGGATTTCCCACAGGCTGGAGCCACGCTGGCTGGCAGGCGCTGCAGAGGAGCCACACGCGGGAATCATCCCTCAGCTCACTCCGCAGTCATTCCTGAGGCATCCCCCATCCTCAGCACGGCACTGCACTAACCTCTGTGTATAATGTGCAGCGCATGCCTCAGGGATGATATTTTCTGCAATGATTTCATGATACACAACATAATCGGAAGCGAAGGGAGACTCTTGTACAGAGCTCCCTCTGAGCCTCAAACCCTTTGGATCCCGGCTGTCAAACCCAGTGGTGCCGGAGCTCTCTTGCTGCACAGGAGTTGTATCACCACAATTACAAGTTTTTAAATAATCCATTGTGAGTTCTGACTTTCAGCTAAGCAAAGCCTCACGACTCGCAGCTGAATTCACGAGGAAAATCACCTGTTTATTTCCAAGCCTGAGACAGATAGGGTCTATCTCAAGTGCACAGCCAGATTTGCCTGAAGTGTTTGTGTGTGTGTCTGTGCGCGCACACAAATGAGGTGCCATTTCTTGCATACATAATTGAGCGTGTTTCTATTTTAGCAGCAGCAAGATGGCAAGGTGGGTTTGTCATCATCAGCAGGACGGTCAGGTCCCCACCTGTCTGGTTTGGAATTGAAGAATGTCTGTATCAAGGGCATGTTGGCTTGGGCATCAATTACCTGCACAACCCTAAACTGGCTCTGCCTGCTGGCAGGAATGGGCAGGGAAAGGAGGGAATCCAGCGGGAGCTGAGGGGCCCAGCACTGTGCAGGTGAGGAAATGCGGCTCCAGAACAGCACACAGCCAGGCCAGGGGGTTTGGCTGGGCCAGGCTCCCTTTACTGCAAGACAGGGAGGGAGGATTCCCCAAACAGCAATTCCAGCAGTCAGTAAACAAGGCAAGGAGTTACTAAAGGTAACGAAGAGGATAATAGGGAAGAGTCTTAAATTCTTCCTTCTTTTCAAGGTTTGGAAAACTTGTTCAAGCCTGCAACAGGAAAGTAAATTCAAAGCGCTCAAGTCTGTTTGTGGCTCTGTCTCATAGTAAAGAGAACGTCAAGAATCAGATCTTTAAAAAAGCAGAAAAGAGAATAAAACATCAAACCCTGACCTTTTAAGCGAGGCTCATTCCATTGTAGGTATAATTCCCTGATATTTATTTTCCTGAGTATTTCCCACACACACATAGAGAATGAAGAGCAAAAATAGGCTCGTGTGAGGAGTCTATTTTGACAATGTCGACCGTGTTACAGTTCCACAGACTGACTCAGGGATATTGATTTCAGTCTATTTATACATCTGCCTCAAGTGCTTCCAACAAGGTAATTTGCCATGAGACATCAGCTGAAGCAAATTAGGTTTCATGTTGAAAGTCCCCTTGCTGTCTGTAGATCTAACAAGAAAACCCACGTCATAAAAAGAGGCGAAGCGATGGATTTGAGTAAATATGTATCTATTTTTTAAACTTCAGTGGGTTATTATCCACACATATGGGCATCATCTGGTGGTTCTTATGCCTAGGAGGCTTACAGGATAAAGCTGTACATCAGGCTGCTTCAGGTGTTACCAGAATTGTTACCAGATACATGCTGGCTGGACTGAGGCTTAAGGTTCCAAACCTGAGGTCACTGAAATCAAAGTTTTGCAATCCAAAGAAACTCTCTGTGTTTGTACTTAGAACTACAGAGGAAAGTACAGTAGGTGTAGCTAACTGAATTTTTTCCCAGAGTTTTTATTTGCCCAGTCCCTGCACTGGAGTATGACACGATGTACGTACCTGAGGGTGTTGGTAATGTTGCAAGGGCACCTCTTGTTGCACTTGAGGCCATAAAACCCTTCAGGACACATTCTCTCCTGGCAGTGGACGCCTTTGAAGCCGGGGTCACATATGCAGGCTCCGTTGACGTGGTAGCACTTGGCCCCGTTCTGGCAGTCGCAGCTCTGCGAGCACTGGAAGCCGAAGGTGCCGATGGGACACTCCTCCTGGCACCTGCAGGGCAGGGGGACAGGACCTGGTCACAGCCTCCCCAGGACAGGGCTTTGACACAGAACAAGTACAAAACCATTGCTCATTGATTTGAGCAGCATCCTGGGAGCTGACGGTACCGCCGGAGCGATGGGATGTGCCGGGCCTGCAGACTGTGTTCATCCATGCCCAGTTACATCCTGCCTTATACAAATTTGCATTAATTAATATTAACTTCATCTACAAAGTGCATTTTTCTTTCCTGGACCTTGACAATTGCGTTCATCAATCGTAAGAAACTGACAGGCAATAAAATATTTTATTAAAAAACCCCTCACCTGTTTGACTTCTCTTTCTCACGAGGACTGTGCACCTCCCCTGAAAGCGCACGGTCCTCGCAGAGATGAGGAGGGTTAAAAGAGAAAGTGTATCGAGCAATATTGAGCGAAATGTTCTCCAGCAATGTTCTGGTTTTACTTGCCCTCTTTGCTGTCGTTGCACCAGTTTTATACCAACAAAGAGAAAATAAACTCCTTTGTTTTGTGTATGTTCGGAGCAACTAAAGCTCAAATTTACTTCTCTTCTCCTACTCCAGCGTTGCTCAGTAGTATGAAATCTCAATAAAAATCGCTTTCATGCTCCTCAGTGGAGGATCTTCTTAAAAATTGCCAACATTTCTAATATTTGATGCACATAAAATTGGAACCTGCATACACTTAACACAGATTGTTTTAAATTGCACCTTCCATGCACTGTTAAAAATATCTCCCCACTCGGATGCATTCTGAGATCTGCCAGAAAGTCTGTTTCCTTGTCCTACACAACCAATTTAAGAGTTCAGACTATTTCCTACTTGGAAAAGCTCAGCTAAGGTCCTGAAAAAAGCAACTGATTCTGTGCTTGACATAATTCAGTGGTTTCAAAATTCTGCAATGAGTCAGTAGCACAGTTTACATGATCCACCGTGAAATACAGATAGGCCTTTTCAGTTAATAAAAACAGAAAAAGAAGCCCAGAAAAAGCCCAATTCCCTTATCACATGGATGCCAGGCATTGGAAATTGCCTATCAGCATTAATTTAAGCCTGAGCATTGATTAAAGTGTATACTGTAAACTCGGTGGATGGAGGCAATTGTTAAATGTCTTTCTGCAGGTCATTTCACAGCTGGCAGGTGAGAGTTAATATAATGATCAGTAATAAAAGATTAATGTGTGATGCAAGCCAGGCAAAACTGCACTGAACACAGGCAGTATATAAGAAGGGCATTACTTTTGCAGCTTGAGATTATCACGTTCCACTAAAAATAAATGAACACAGCCAAGGGCCTGGCTGGTGCCTTAATTCCAGCAGGCTGGTTGCAAATCCGAGTTGAGGAGTTCATCCGAGACCCGACGTGAGAGGAGCTTGGGACAAAGAGGGAAAGAGTCTGGAGAGGCACCAGGCAGAGAGGGAGCCCTGCTGCTCTCAGGGGGTTCAGCTGCGGAGGAAAGAGGCAGCGAAGAATGGGAACAGTGGGGCTGGAGCACTCGCAGCGAAGGAAATGCAGGAGGAACAATGGAGCTCCTCACGGCCCCAGCGCTGCACAGAGCCCGGAGAGAGCGGAGAGCTCAGCGCTCCACGGGCGACTCCTCAGTCAATAGTGCACTGGATCATTCTATATTTATAGAAGATGAAGCATTACCTAGCAGGGAGAAAAGCATCTGGAAATGAAATATTGACGACCTAATCCATTTACATAATTAGCCTTTTTCTACTAACAATTTAACCAACTTATTTATTTGGAGATCAAGCAGCTACTGCTAATGAATTTTATACAAAGAATACTAATAATGACTCCTCTGGAACATGAGAATAATCACAGCAGGAATTAGCTTTCTACTTAAACATCTTTCCTTTGCAACATATCAATCTAATGTGTCCATAGCACCATTAACAAGCAGATACATTGTTCAATTAAATTACAAAATGAGCTGCTAAGCCCTAGTTATGTTTCTTGTTTAATTTACATTGCTTTCTGCCTATCTGGGGAGATTCGTATTATAATATCCACTGAACTTTAATATGTACTATAATTATTTGGGTTGGGATAGGATAATATGGCTGTCACCTGTAGAATTAATGGAAGCAATTTCACAAAATATTAAACAGAAGACAGCCTGCTTAACAGATGAACTTACTACATGCACCTACATTTTTTCCCACAATTTTCTTTTTTTAAGGAATAACGCTGTGAAGTTTTTCAGGCTGTCCTCTTTGTTTTGAAACAGGGATCACATTGATGCAGCACAGACAAATATGAAAAGCCATCCAAAATGCACTAACCTGGAGATGAGAGATACAGGTACGGACACAACAACAGCAGAGTAAATCTGCCCATAAAGTTCTAATAAATGGGAGATTCATTCTGTTAAAATTCAATCTTTAGGTTTAAGGGCAATATGGAAAACAAAGTCAAGCCAGCATGTTTCCTTTTCCTGTGAGCCGCTGAATTCTGAAACACTCCACTCTCAGCTTCTAGCTGTGCCTCTGCTATTATTCCTTTCCAGTTTGTAAAACACACATTTCCATGACAGATCCAGTCATTTCAGGGAGCACAAAGCATCCTGCAGTTATTAACAGGGCTGCCAATTTCCCAGAGATTTAGTGCGGTGCCACTCTTGGAAAACAGGTAGGGAACAAAAGTGTGGCAATTACACTCACACAGACCTTTATGACCATTTCATCTCCACAGATATTTATCTAACTCTCTGTTATTATCCTCTGCACACGGTGATGAACTGTAGCATTATATAGCACTTATTGACAATTTAAAGATGATAGGAGGTAAAGTGTATTTATGTCTTTATTGCTGTTATTCACAGTATCTGTCATTATTAAGAAGATTTTTTTTCCCAATGCCTTGTAAAATGTTAAAGCAAACAGTGTCTTGTTGTGCAGCAGATTCTCCTGCTCTCCTTTTTGCTGTGATGCTGCAACAGCTGCAGGAAATCCAGAGGGTGACACAGGCTGAGCGAAACTGGAGCTGCCTGGGCTGTCCCAGCGCCCCTGTGCTGTGAACACAAAGCCCAGGGAAGCCGTTCAGGCCCTTTAAAGAACTCGTCCCTCTCTGAAATCAGTGGGGCCCAGCCAGGTGAGGGCAGCTGTGTGTTCAGAACAAACCAGTGCAGCCAGAGCAAACCAGTACAGCCAATGCAAACCAGTACAAACCAGTACAGCCAGTACAAACCAGTACTAACCACTGCAGCCCAGCCCAAGCGAGAGGGCCCAGCCCAAGCGAGAGGCAGAACTGCAGCTGGATACAGGAGGCCTCAGGTTTCCCTTCCCCGGCTGAAGGGGATTAAAGGCTGATAGATGAACTTGTTTTGACCTTTCAGGAACGTGTTGGGAAGGTGGGAATTTCTAGGCTAATCCAGTTTTACCCTGCTGCAGCAGAGCTTTGCTAACTGCCTGTTTACCTTTCTAATCCTGTTCTCTCTCATCCTTTCACACTCCTGCATTCCTGCTCCTGCCTCTCCTCTCCGTATCTTTTACCTCCCTGCTCCAGGATGGGGAAGCTGAGCTGTTCCCAAGGGTTTGCTTGGATGCAGGTCCAGAACGTGACATTCCCTCACTTCTTTTTCACTTCTCCCAGCTGATTCTGCTTTATTTCTTTACTGTCTCCCTCCCCAAGTTACATCTCTCTTTGGAGTCCAAACCTCTCTCATTTTTCCCCAAGCACAGATCTGCTGAGCCCACAGTCCCTTTGCTCAGGGACCGTCCCTGGGAGCTCCTGCCATGCCTTCCCTGAGATGCCTTCTCCAGCCCCTCTCCAAGGGCCAGCAGCAGTGAAATCATCTTCCCATCTCCTTTCCTCATCCCCACCAGGGATGCAGGCTGCTGGCTGAGGCTCCCACCAGCTCCAGCACTCGGTTGGATTGATTCATCTGCAGCCAGGAACCCATCGGGGTGTGCACCAACCAAACGAGGAGAGCAGGAGAGGCTCTGGCAGCCTTCCCAGCACGGCCAGCACTGGGAACAGCTTGGGATTCTGTGGCCACCAGCATAAAGGGCCAGGCTGCACAGCTGCCTCCCTTAGTGGAGAAGTCTCCATGAGGAGAGAAAAAGAATCAGGAATTATATGGTACCACGTCTGGAAACAGTGTCCAGATGGAGAATGGGGAGGAGAGGCACACTGATGTCTCCTCCTCTACATGACTCGGAAATAATTAGTGTTTCCTCCATATTCAACCCCATGCAAGTCCTGACACAAACTCCAGAGCCCCCTCCAATTTTAACTGTCCATAAAATGGAAACAGGGAAGCTCCACATGTAAGGGGAAGGAGCAGCCTGGGCTGAGGGGTGGCTGTGTGTGCTACAACCACCCGCTGGTTATGCAGGGAAGGCAGAAATGAGAAACTCCGACGAGCTTTGTTGCATAAAAATATAATTGTAGCATATGTCAGTATAGAGCTAATAAAAAAGGGAACATAGAGGAGAAAGTGCTTCAGCATCTCTGCAAACGCTGGTGCCACAGGCCCCGGGAGAAGCGCTCCTGAGAGCTGCTTTAACTGCACTTCCCAACCTTTGTCAGGCAGGATGAGCTGCAGGCTAAGGCTGCACGTGTTGCAATCCCTCATTGACTTTGCTGTGCAGTCATTTTGCTGAATCCATGACACCTTGGTAAAACAATATTATCATCTGCTCTGATCGATTCATGGGTGAAGGCTCTCGTTTATAAATTCTGAGGATTTATCACCTTTTGCTGGTGGCTGAGATGGATCTGTGCTACAGCAGCACAGAGGAACGAAGGAGACATTAAAGTGCTGCATTGCTTACTCTTGAGGATATTAATTTGTATAAAGATAGTTCATTTACATATCTTGTAAACATGTAATGCTCTCTATTAAATTTATCACTGTAAATATCTAAATTAAATTTAATCCATTAAATTTTAAAAGTTATATTAAAAACCCCTGTAAATGGAGAGCATTGCCAATAAAAAGTAATAACATTGCCACATTTATATTGCTTGAAGTGCTTCAGAAGGATGAACCTAATTGGAGCGATAGAAACATAACACCATTTTTCAGGGAGGAAGATTGTCCTAGAAGGGATATAAATATTGACAGGCCACGGTTAAAAGGGAAGGCTCTGGGGGTTGATTTTTACCTGTCTCCTATATAGCCAGCTGTACAGAAGCATTTTCCTGTCACGGGGTCGCAGTGCCCTCCGTTGTGGCATGGACAGTCCTGGCTGCAGTTAATTCCAAAGGTTCCAGGAGGACACGGCTGTGCACACACCAGCCCCTGGTAAGGTTGCAGAAAGAGCAATATTTCAGTCAACATTTCATAATGCAATAAATTTCCCTATGCAGCTTGGAATTTTATTGTCCTTCTTGCTAAAACTAGATGTAAGTGTAGCAGCAATATTTTATCTGCATAAGATGTGCTAAAGACAGCCTGAAAACTCCGCTACCACAGTAAATGCCTGCCTGGCCCGACTCCAGAAGGGATTTTTCCCACCACTGCACACTCACGGATAATTCTCTTCCTTGGAGCTCCCCCACAAACTGCAGCTGGGCTGGCAGGATGTTCACTGCCCCTCCAACAGCCACAGGAAGATGTGGAGAAGTTAAAGACAACCAGAGAAGTCTACAAAGCTGCTTGTGTGCTCCTGGGGTTTTGTGAATTGGAGAGGCTGAAAAGCTGTTGGCCACACCCTGCCCACAGCAGGTTTGGGAAGGAAGGGGTTGTTGGAAAGGCTGCCCTGGGAATGGGCTGTGCTGGTTTTGGTGCTCTGTGTGGATCTCTCCTGTTCAGCCGGGCTCATCCACCCAACCAACCAGCGCTGCTGGAGAAGGCCTGTGCTGCCCTTCACATCCCTCCCTCCCCTCCCTCTGCTCTCTCCAGCCCCACCTCTCAGAGCAGCACCCAGTGGATCTGCCAGAGCTTTGGGAGAGCCATGGGGGGCAGGATGGGAGTGAGGATGAGGATTAGGAGAGCTGCAGAAAGCCCCCAGTGATGCACAGCAGCAACGAGACTGCCCACATCAGCACTGCAGCAGCCTGCTGGCCAGAAGAGGGGATTTTGCAGTGGAATATTTGCCTAATCCCTAAACAGTGACAGGAGGCACCATCCAGCATCCTCGCACCTCCTCATCCCCAATCTCAGAGCCACATCTCAGCCCCTGACCTGCCTCAACTCCACAGCTCGGTGGTGACCTCCTTTCCCCATTTTACACTCCCAGCCCTCTGCTTTCCTGCCCCTGTACTGCAGTCTATTCCAAATCCTCGTTGCAGCCTCCCTTTGAGCCCTCTCCTCCATCCAGACCCAAATCCCCGTCTCTGAGATGTCTCCTGGCAGTGCAGCCCAGCCGGGCTGTCCCTGCTGTGCCCCCGGCACTGCTTGCAGGGGAAGCAGCTCCCCGGCCATCCCCGCTCCAGCTGCAGCCCCCGGGCAGGGAATGCTCACCCCGTGGGGGCCGTGTCTCTGCACAATTCACCTGCCAAACTCAGGTGGTTTCCCCCCAGGTATCCCACAGTGTCCCTGCCAAGCATCAAGGCCTTACAAGGATTTCCCCAGACTTTCTCAGAAGTTGGATGAATGTTTTTCTCCCTGTGAGCAAATATAAAGCCCGAAGCTGGCATCCAGCGGAGGAACTTCAGCCAAAACAAGTCTGGCAGTGCTGGGATCTGAAGTTGTGGTCCTGTAATGGAAAATGTTTGGCATCTGCAGCAAGTGGTGCTGCTGCCAGTGCCACCACAGTGCCCAGCGTGAGACAGAAACAGTGTCTGGCCACAGGATTATTTGGGTTTAATTTCTCTGTTTCCCTAACCAAGCCCCGGGGGCTCTGAGTTTTGAACAAAGCGCATATCAGACACAACTTATTCAAAATATAAGCCAGGAATATGATGGCTGCTTTCACTCCTCGGGGCTTGGGAAGTTTGGCTGTATCAACAGCCCCGAAGTGAGGAGGCTGCTCTTCAATGTCACCATAAAACAGATACTTCAAGCCTTTCCCAAGCAGGGCTGTGTGGCCCCCTGGCTGTAAAACAGACAGGTTGGCCTCAGTTCAAGAACTTTCAGATTAGAGTGTTAAAAACTGGTGTCTCTGGACTTGAGTAATACACAACACTATATATCTGAAAACCTAAGTGTCCATTTATCTTGATAATAAATACCTTCTCCCTTCACGTCTCAAAAGGAACAGGATTTCTATCAACAAACGATGAGAAAGCAATACTCCGGGATGCATCCCCCCGGAGGCAAGGGAATCTTTAGCTGTACTTTTTGCATTAATATGTACTAAGGGAATTCACAACATCCCTCTCCAGAGGATCAAATGTCAGACCAACATTTCCTGCTGCTTATACATCTAATCAGCAAAGTTCACCCCATCAGCACCTTTTTTAAGGCCCTGATCTCATCAGCTTCTGCTTTTGACATTGTTTGCTGGATTTTGTAGGACAGTAAAGATTTTTTTTTTCTGCTTCCTTTTCTCAGACACCCCCATGTTTAAAATCCATAACAGGAAGAAAAATAGACAAAAATACAAATGATGCTTCCCAAAGCCCAGGATCAATAAGAGAAGTGATGAGCAGAAGGTGCTGTATTACCACGGCACCACGATGCCTGGAAAGGGGGTCTGGGCCAAACAGGGGGTGTTGCCAGTGACAAATGTTGTGTCGTGGCAGGAAATATCGCTGCTTTCCTGAGCACAGAGATGCAGTCCTTCAAAAGCGCTGCTGAGAAGTGCTGTAAATGTTAAATTAACTTCTCTCGCCCCTTCCTGAGAGCGCTTGGAGAATTTGATACTGCAAATGAGAAAGATGTATAGAATTAAACCCGTAAATTGTTAATGAGGCCCTAAAGCAGCCACCCACTGAATTCCACAGCCACAAAGGCGCAGGAGTGGAAAAAGCCCAGCTCTGTGGGCTGCTGGAAGCCACGTTCTGTTGACTGTTCAACAGCAGAGGCTCTTGGCCACCATCCTCCTGGGGAAGAACCCGTGGGGCAGGGAAGTCCCACAGGACACCTTTGTGCTGCTGGGACATTCTGCACTGGTGGGAGGAAAGGAATTACAAGTCATAAAAAAACCAGGCTTTGAAGATGGTAGATCCAAGGAAGAACCTCAGAACCCCAGAACTTCTTCCTTTTAAAGTCACTGCCTCCCTTCGCCATCCCACCAAACCCCCAGGGGAGCTGAGCCCCTGTTATAAGCCAGCCTAGGAAAGGATAAAAGCTGCAGCTTATCCAGCAGCAATAAAGTCCAAGTGGATTTGCACTTGTATAAATCCAGGGAGAATTCTCTCCTTCCAAAATGATGGTATATTCAATATATACGCGCAGTCTCAAGCCTCGAAATCAGCAAGTAAAATTCCTGGTGCCACAGAAATCCGTGGTGTGAAATACAACGAATGCTGTCTAGCAATCCCATCTCGCCTGCTCGTTTACAGCCCCCTCATGTCTCACTTCCCAAGCCATTCCAACCACCAAGAGTTAAAAATATAGCATGAAAAAATACTTTTTATCCCTCTCTGTACACTGAATTACCGGCTTTTCATTAAAACCCTGGAGAGACCCTTTATACTTAAAATCTCAACATTTACAAGCTGAGTGCTTTTACTTATAATTTCAGTTTCTTTCTGCAGAATACTTGATTTCTCTCTTCAATTTTCAGTTATGCTTGTTTCAAACATCAATTGTTAACTCTAGGGTTCCTCTGGGGACAGAGCAGCCAGCAACAGAGTTTTCAGGAAAGTCTCTCTGGGCTCCTAAAAATGCATAAAAGGAACTCCAGGCTGTAAGGAATTGGGCAGGACTGGGCCAGAATACAATCACAGCTGCGGTGCAGCCCCAGTGCTGTGGCTCTTCTTAGGGTCTGTGCTGCATCCTGAAAGACATCTAAACCCTCCTGTTCTGTTCTGATATTCTTATTTGTTTAGTGATGTTTTAACTTTGAAAAGAAGCGAAAACTCCTGATAAAATACAAGTAGGGAAGAATACAGCAAAAGAACTCAGATCCTGAGAAATCTTGGCATGCAGGAGGAGAGATGAAAAAAGCTGTATTTTTATGTGAATCGCTTTATTGATCATTTCTGAGGAGGTAGTGCCAGAATGGACTGATAGGCCCTCAAAAATATGTGAATTGCTTTCCTAATGCTTTAGCTCCAGCACTCAAGGAAAGAAGTTTTCTTTGCCTCCTCGGAGCGCCAGGTGAGGGCGAGGTGCCACATTCACACTCCTGGCGAGTTTTGCCTTCGTCATTTGAAATGGAGTAACTTCATCACCACCTCTGCCATGACTGGTGGTGTTAGAGAGGTGAGAGGTTCCAGCTCTCCAATTAGAGAGAGATTTGCCACCAAAATTTATGGACAGCACTATTCTCCCACGCTGCTGACGGACAGCAACATCTCATGGGTGGTGCTTTGGAACTCCCAGCATTTGATGCACGAATGTAAAGGAACATAAACCTCTCTCTCAGCTTTTGTGTGTTTGAACAGGTAGAGGGTCCCCATCAGAAGTCACAGTTGTGTGATGATCTGCAGGGCCTTCCATGTAAAAATAAAAATTCCGAGTACTTGTGTGCTTTAAAATCCAGCAACTTTGCCAAGAGACTAATTGTCAGATACAGGAAAAATGCCAGGGAGTTTAGTGCAGCTGAAAGGCCTGTGAGACTTGGCACGCCCCAAGAGAGTTCATTATTACATTATTGATAAAGCTGAGGACTTTTAAAACGCTTGGCCTTGCTTTCCTGCCACAAAGGATGAAAGGTTAGGGCAGCTGTGTCTCTGCAGTGCAAGCCCTGACACAAGCAAATCTCTGGCAATCGATGGCGGGGATGCCTGAGCAAGGGCACGGCTCTGAGCTGGCCCCTGAGTCCTGGGCTCATCCTGCTCTGCTGCCGGAGCCGCTGAATCCTCCTGGCTTCCCCTCCCCTAAGGGGAGCAGGACCCTCCGGGCCTCTGACCCCGTCCAGCTGGGCTTTGAGCTTCCTGTCCTGTGTGAGGGCAGCGGCTGAGGCTGCAGGGAACATTCCAGCAACTGGAACTCGGAGACAACGCTTTTGTCTCGTGGCAAAACCTTTTGTTTTTAAACTCTGTGCTGGCACCTCCCAGGCAGAGAATCACAGAACTATTGAGGCTGGAAGAGCCCTCCAAGATGATCAACTCCAACCATTCCCCCTGCACTGCCAAGCCCACCACTAACCCTGTCCCCAGGTGCCACATCCACGTGTGTTTTGAACACTTCCAGGGACGCTGGCAGGTCCCAGACTGGGACAATGGCTGGGCAGGTGCCGTGCACACCCAGCAAAGGTGGTGCCAGTTTGGGAACTGTTAGAGCCTGGCAGACACACATCAGCTGAGAGTGAACAATTAAGATCTAATTAACATCCAAGCCCCCAGTGAGGATGAGCAGCACCCACCATCCATCCAGCAGGGCAGGAGCACTCGCCGGTGATGTGGTGACAAACTCCCCCGTTCTGGCAGGGGCAGCGCAGCTCGCACTGGGCGCCGTGGCTGCCGGGGGGACACAGCTCCTCGCAGCTGCGGGGAGAGAACAGCAGAAAACAAAGAGATCATTGGAAAGAACTGTCAGGAAACAGTCAGTGAGGAAAACCCACAACCCAGGTCATCAGGGGAGTCCTTATGCAAATGCTGAAGCCTCAGTAAGGCTCAGCTGGCATTGCCAATTAGCTGAGATTCCTTTAATTTCTGCTGGGGCTGTTGATGTGCCGTGGATCCAGCCCTGGAAGGCTGATGCATGAGTGTAACCTTTCTGCGTGTACCAAATCCCACCCATCTCACCAGGACAACTCATAACCATTAAAATAGCCCAGGAAAATACGAGTTGCAGGATGAAGCCTTCAATGTGAATTATATGACAGGGCAATAAAAGAAGCTGCAAACAGAATAAAAGGATGGGATTAAAACGCTTGAAATTTCTCCAGTCACTACTGAATGTTAACATTTGCAGTGTATAATGGACTGGCAAGGACTCAATATCATTTAAAGGCTATTTAAGCTCGTTGATTCTCTCTCAGTACTCGTGGGGGGGACAATGTGAGGCTAATCCCTGCAAAACCCAGTGTCTCCTACATCTGCACATCAGAGCTTTCAGCATGCAGGCTCTGAAGCTGCAGGGTGTTCTCCCCCTAAGGGACTGTCCTCTGATGAGGATGTTCCTACAACACGCCAGGGGCTGGCCCTGCTGAGCACTGACACGCTGATGTCAAGGGGAGCACTCCCCAGAGTAAGCAGAGTCCTCTGCAGTGAGAGCTTCCACCGCCGAGGTCACAAGTCTAGGAGGAAATCAGGTACTAAATAAAATATTCACAAGGTCTATCGCTTATTTATGAGGGTTAACACTGTCCTTATTTCTTACCTTCCCCTTCCTGCAGGTCAACAAATAATAATAGACTGCAAAAGTATTAACTCAGCTGCAATAGATCTCCAGCCAAATTCAGTGACTAAATTCTCTTTGCCCCTTAAATAATTCTGAAAAACATAATTACTTCTGAAACTACTGAAAGATCTCTAATGAGAACTGATGTTACACTGTGGGCAATTTTAAACAAGAAACTATTGCTTGCTGTCCTAAAATTAATATGCAGATTTTGTGAATCCTACTGGTAAACTTTCTGTGCGGTGGATGGGGATTTAGCTCCATGATTCTCGTTAAAGTTAATAGGAGTCACACCGCTAAATCCCTGCTCCCTATGCTTAAAATTTACCCCCCAGATACTCAGCTGATACAGTTAACAGCAATGCTTTCTCAGTTAGAGTGAAAGTCAAATAAATTGGGGATGGAAAAGTCCCATTTGATGCCACACTGGACTGCTAATGAGGAGAGAGTCCAACTGCATATCAAAACTCCCCTGTAATTTGGGTTGTATTCACATCCTGAAATTAGGAACAGGTAGAGGTGTTGTGCAAGTTGGAAAATAGAATGATTTTGAAGCTTATTTTGACACAATATTCTATTTTAACAACATGGAATCACAGAATTCCAGAATGGTTTGGGTTGGAAGAGACGTTGAAGCCAGATCCAACTGCCTGCCATGGCAGGGACTCCTCCCACTGTCCCAGGCTGCTCCAAGCCCCGTCCAGCCCGGCCTTGGGCACTGCCGGGGATCCAGGGGCAGCCACAGCTTCTCTGGGAATCTGTGCCAGGGCCTCCCCTTCCTCCCAGGGAACAATTCCTGCCCAATCTCCCATCCATCGTCTCGGCTCCCTGAGGTAAACCATCACCCTTTGTTCCACCGCTACGCTCCCTTGTCCCAAGTCCGTCTCGGCTCCCTGAGGGACCCAGGTACAACCAGCAGCGAGAACAGGGGTTCCCTTCACTCATTCTCTCCGCACTCCCGCTCCCCGATGCCTCCAAAGGCCGGTGCATGGCAGGGTGTGAATTCAGCCATCACTCGTGGCGTTAGTCAGAACCGAGTCATTTCCAGGGGGTCCCCGGCTCCCGCGGCACTTACAACACCCCGGTGTACCCGGGCGCGCAGTGGCACTCGCCGGTCTGGTGGTCGCAGGTGGCCCCGTGGTGGCACTGGCACTGGAAGTGGCAGCCCTTGCCGTAGGTGCCCGGCTCGCAGAGCTCCTCGCAGCGCCAGCCGCGGAAGCCGTCGGCGCACACGCAGGCGCCCGTGATGGGGTTGCAGAGCGCTTCGTTCTGGCACTGGCACCGGTTGCTGCAGTGGGGCCCCCAGTGCTCGCTGTCGCAGCCTGCGGACACACACGGCGTTAAACACGCGGGGACGCGGCGCTGCCTCACCCACAGCCCCGTGGGAGCCTCGGCCGGAGCCTCCCGAGGGAACCCCCGTTCCCAAAGTGGCCCCCGACCCGGCTTTAACATCAGCCCCCGACCCAGCTTCAGCACCTTCCTCCCCGACCCAGCTTGAACATCTGCCCCCCCGACCCGGCTTTAACATCAGCCCCCGACCCAGCTTCAGCATCTGCCCCGTCCCAGCTTCAACATCTGCCCCCAGACCCAGGTTCAGCACCTTCCTCCCCGTCCCAGCTTCAACATCTGCCCCCCGACCCGGCTTTAACATCTGCCCCCCGACCCAGCTTTAGGGTGCAAGGACACAACATTGCCACTGTTACACCCAAAGTTGAGGACTTGTTTAACACCTTATTGGATCAGGCCCGAAATCTTTTAATATCCTGTTTCTTAGTGCTTTTAGATGGCTGGAAGGAATGAATTTATAGTGGAATTAGATGCAGAGGGTCACATCCTGCCTGCAGTGCCCTTTAACGGCAGGTGGTGTTGCCAAGCAAATCCTGTCGATTTAATAATGTCATCAAATATTGTTTCTTTGCTATGTTCCCATAAGATAACACACAAGATAATCTAAAGAAGGCTTTCTCCTTGGTGTTGTTTGTTTGCTTTTTTATTTATTTATTTAAACTGAATTTATTTATTTTTGTTGTCTGGACTAAATAGATGGGAGGGAAGACACTAACACTGGAGACAGGACGTCCTGAAGCTGCCCAGGCTCAGGGATGAAGGTGTGGAGTGAATCTATCGGGTAATTCCTGTGCTAAGAACAGCAACAGAGAAGAACCCCAAACCCCTGAGCTTCCCTATGGGACGCGCTAAGGGACAGGGAGAACTCTTCATGTGACAATCCTGCCTGATCCCTTCTCCTCTTTTGAGGACGGGAGAGGGGATTCAGCCTTCCAGGGACAGTTTAACCTGACTTGCATCGAAACAGCACCTGCACAACACCTCCTTGAGCTGCCTGCACTGAATGGAGCTCAAAGCAAACGTCTGAGGTCCAGGTTTCCTCAGCAAAAAGTCAGGAGGAAAATGAGGATTTCTTCAGCAGTCCTACCCTCCATTTAGCAGCCTTTCACCACAGCTATGGCAAGGGTGAAGAAAATCCTCCTCCTCTTCAGAGCAGAGCTGCTGGGAAGGACACAGTCACTGAGCACTCTCCAGGTACAGCTGGCTGTGCTCAGAGCTGGTTTCAATTTCACCAATAACCCTCCTGCGAGCAGTGTAAATCCCACTGCCAGGCAGGAGGGGAGAGCGGAATCCCAGCAACAGGGCTGTCTTCGCAAACTCTTTTATTTGCAAACATGGAAACTAATCCCAGGTGACACGCGCGGCTTCTCAGCCCCGGATCTGTTTCCAGGATTAGCGAGGTAAATGTAAAGCTCACTTAAGCCTGATGCTTTTGTCCTAGAAATTTCGCAGCCCTCTGCTTCTGCAGGACTTGGCTATAAAGCCACACTGGAAAACCGCAGCTCTCAGTTAATTTTGGCAATGTTTTTATTTATTATCCTTCATTTTGAGAAGGAGGATTCTCACTGGCCAATGTGAGCATATCCAGCAGAAAAAGAAGACAGCTCTTAGTTAATTTGCACTGCTGATTACCAGTTTACAAACTTGTGTTTCTTGAGCAAGTGTTAAAAGCCAAAATAAACCTACAGAAGACAATTCCAAGGTCTCCAAAAGATCTGCAGGGTCTGAGAGGACACGGGGCAGAGGTTTCACGTTCTGCAGGGAGCAGAGCACACGATGTAGCCCGTGCCCAGTCCCGGCCGTGCCTCACGCCAGCTCGTTTATTGCTTTGCCTCACGTCCCCCACAGCTGCAAACAGGGATGATCGTTCCTCTCCAACACCACTGGGAGCCGAGCAAACAAAATCTTACTCTTTATAAGACTTAAATTATTACTGAGAATCTGTGGGAAGAGATGATCTATCTTTATTTCACACAGACACTTGCGAAGGCTCCGGGAGCCTTCTGGGGCAGGGAGCAAAGCTGCTCGAGCTGCCGGAGCTCCCCGGCAATTGCTGTTCCAGAAACACTGACTTGGCTTCTGCAGAATTTGAACATCAAGGGATGCAGTTCTGCACCTCCACAAAGGATCCAAATCCCAACCACACGAACAGAGCTGGTTCCCCTCAGCACAGGGAACGGAGTTCAGGGATCAAACGGCACCGTGCCTGCTCTGGGATTGATTCCTGCCTTCCCACACCTCGTGTCAGAGCCCCAGCTGCAGACTGCGCCTTGTTCTGAGCCGATCAGCTCCAGTTGCAATTAATTTCCCTAATAGGAATAAATAACACTCATTAGAAGATGTGATTCTATCCTTGCTCTTTCACCTCTCAGGTGGGTGCTCCAAGCATCTGATTTGTCCACTGGGTTTGTGTTTTTCACTTTGAAAGAAAGTGAAGGGAAAAGAAAACCATTTATAGGAAGGGAAAACCCTTTCCCATCATTAGCTCAAGCACCTTGTTTCACCTGTACAGTGCCTGCCCCAAACACAGCTCCTTTTCTGTAAGTCACATTTATTTACAATCAGTGTTTGGTCACACGCTTGCTTCCTCCCTGCAGCAAATTTCACCCCACAATGTCACCAAAGGGAAGAGCAAAGTGCTGAACTAAAGAGCAGAACTTCTTCCAGTTGGTTGAAAGTCATTAAAAAACCCCAAATCTGGAAAAGAAACCTGCAGTGACCAGAAAAAACCAGCTGCCAGTTGGACAGATTTTTCCAAAGGCTTCTAACTCCAAGGCATCAGTGAGTGCACATTGCAGCCTCAGTATGGTAAAGCCCAAAGCAGTGAGCCCAAATGTCTTAAGTACCTATGAAATAGAGCAGCTTGGCGTTCCAGATACCTACTAAAATGTGATTTTCATGGGGATTTATTAAGGAGAGAACATAAAAATGTGGGCGAAAGTACAACCAAAAGCTCATGAAAGACAGAAAGAACAGAATTACAAAAGGATGGGGCTTGTACCGTGTCTCACTGACAACGTCTGACACAGCCTTTGCTTCTTTTTTGTTCCTGAAATGCTCCCAGGGATTGACTCCAGTTCTCTAAATGAACTGGCGTTTGTGTTAGCCAAGGAGAACGTCCTGCTGTCCAGTGACGGGGTCACGAACACACAGTGACACGTTGGACTCTCCAGGATTGGAGCCTTTGCCTCAGACAGTGAAGCTGCTCCGCTTTCAGGCACCAGTTCAAGAGCTGTATGTGTCACATTAGCCTCCGCCATTTCATTCAGTATCAATGAACTCACTGGTTATTAATTGCAAAGGGAATTAAGTAAAATTTGTTAGCGTCAAATTTGGGATGATGAAATTTCATCCTCACCCGATTTCACACTGCAGTAAGCTCACATGACAATAAGATCTTTGCTGCTCAACATTTATCAGTTCCTGTTGGTTTTCTTTTCCCCTTTCCTCTCGGTCCCACATTGCAGTGACAGACTGGAGTCATTTCAGTGGAACATGATGTGATATTTAGATAATGACGTGATGATAACTCTGAGATCTGCTCTGTGGGAGCTTCTGTACCTTCACAAAGGTGGGTACAGGGACGACGAGCTAAAATCCAGGTACTCATTAATACAATTAACTCCACTGAGCTCAATGGGCTCACTCAGGTGTGAGACTGCTCGAGTGTGTAACTGCCTGCAGGCCTGGGGTCCAGTAGCTCCTGCTAGAAAATTATAAAACAGAAGAAACCAAAGCCTTCAGCAACCAGAAGGTATTCTGTCTGTATAGATCAGTGTGGCAGGTCCTGGCAGGTGTGTGACGGTGACTCCCGTTCCTGAGACACAGCAGAGCAGGCTCAGAGCCCCGGGATCCCGCTGCACTTTGGGATCGTCAGCCCCCCGCTCCCACAACCATGTCAAACCCCAGCCCAGCCCGGTCTGATCCTGCTCCTGTTGACTGCCTCGGCGTGTTACTGTAATAGAGATAAATAATAACAGCAACAACGTGTGAACAGAGAGCTGATTAAAGCTCACACGAGCGCTCCGCTGTAAATGCAGATGCCATTAAAAATGTCAGGATGATACAGAGACTTTAACCAGGCCATCAATAAGGAAAGCAACCTGAGAGAGGTGATGTCAGGGAGGTACAAATGCTCCCCTCAGCTGCGTGTGGGGATGTCAATACCGTGAGGGATGAGCCTGACACAGCCACTGTTCTCTTGGGAGGTGCTACATTAAAGGGAGCTGCCATATTTCAGGTCACGTGCCCGCATTCCCTGGCAAACGTGCTAATTCCGCCCTTTTTCACTTTGGAAATTCGGCTGGAGGTTACCTGTCACCAGTGCAAACGAACGTGGCTCTGTCAGGGATGAGGCCACAATCACCCCGGTGTGCACAGGGGAGGGGTTCACCCCTCGGTGGAGCTGCTCAGAGCAGCACCAAGGGTTTCCCCTCTCCCACACAGAAACCTCCGTTACTTGCTGAAGTGAGGGCTAATTCCTGCAGGCTCTGCATGCAGAATTATCAAATCCTAGAATCCTTAAGGCTGGAAAAGGCCTCCAAGATCAGCAAGTCCACCCTTGGACCGAACACCGCCGTGCCCACTAAGCCATCTCATGGAGTGCCACATGTGCTCGTGTCTGAACCCTTCCAGGGACGGTGACTCCACCGCTTCCCTGGGGAGCCTGTTCCAGTGCTTAACCACTCCCTCAGGGAAGCCATTTTCCTGCTGTGGTCGTGCATGGCAGCCTTTTGGCAGCTCTGTCCCGGTGGATACACGGGGAGGACACACGGGAAGCGCCGCTTCGCTCCCGAGGGCCGCTTCTCCCTCCAGGAATGATCAGGGAACTGCTGAGCTCTGGTCAGTAGAGACCCCAGGACTCAGTGCAGCAGCACAGGTCAGACACAGCGAAGCAAACATGGGGTTTGAAAAGGTGACAGATCAATAAAAGGACTCCCCAGGAAGGGGTGACGTTTATCGAGGGATTTATCCCAATGGGAGAGAGTCACAAGTGCTGTCCCAGAGCTTTTCCATCACTGCACACACACACATTTAACCTGAAACCGGCACCTTCTATCCCAGCAGCCCCACAGGCTGTGGTCTCGAGCTCTGAGGTTATTCTGCTCTCATCAGCATCAGCCTCCCTGAGTCTCTTTTACAGCCAGGAACCAGCTCTGTATTCCAGGTCTGCAAAGTCCGTGGGATGTTCCCAAACATCCTGCAGAAGCTGAAAATCCCCAGTGCCTGATTTCCTTGGCTCAGAGACTCGGGACCATATTGGGCCGATGGGGAACTTCAATTAATCCACACTTTAAAGCAGCTTTCTACAAATTTGCTAAAGCACAGAACGTGCTCATATTCAATAATCAATATTCTGGAATATTTCCAAATTCAGTTTGTAATGTTTAAATGAGATACTAGCCCTCAAAAATGCAAACAGGAAATAAAATTAACTTATTAAATCTAGAAGGACGTAGCTTAAGAGAGATTATTTTAGAATTTACTTTGAAATTAGGACTCGATTCTCCTCTTAATGTAACTGTACTGTTGTAGAATGATTCTATGCATACAAATTGAGGTGAAATGTAGACTCAACTCTGGGCTGGTTGTTTATTTTTGTCTAATTCAGTTTTGGAATCAGATCATCGACCCAGCTAATGCAAAGTAGGCAAAGAAACAGCAAAAGCGAAAACATATGCCTGAATATAATGAATGAAAATTTAAAATAATCAATTAGCTTTTTATTCCCTGCACTTTATCCAACAGGAGAAGTACAGTCCTGCACTGAGCTGTGTCTGCTCCCTGCACAAACGGCTCATTTTGGGACAGTTGAGCACCTCTGCAAACAGCAGCCAAGCAACACGTTTGACACAAGGTGCATGGAGAGGGAATTCCTGTACAGGGGCACTGCCCAGCACTCTGTGTTGGCTCTGAGCAGCACCGAGTCCCTTGGGTGACACCGACACCCTGCTCAAGGCAGGAGCCAGGGCACTGAAAATCACCCCCTGCTCTGCTTGATTCCAACCCCAAACCCTCTGTCTCAGAAGAGTGATTACCCTTGGGATGTCTAACACGTGTTAAAAACACTCCAAATAACCCTGATTTTCAGAAGTTCCTTTCAAAAATGTTCTTCCAAATGCTTAGAGGCCGACATTCCAATTCCATGATGTCCCCAGCTGGGACACCTTCCACGTTCTGAGCACTGTCCCACAGCCAGGGCTGTGCTCAGGTGTCCCCAGTGAAAATCCACCTGTGCTCAATCAAACCATAAAAAATGCAATTTGCAGGCACCCAGTGCCACCCGGTAACTCATTACCTACATTGCTCAAGGATTCCAACCGTACTAAAAGCAATCTGAAATTAGAGACTTCAGGGCCTTAGCAGGACTCCTCCAACAATTTCTCCTGGGAGCAGCCCAGGGCCATTGGCTGTTTAATCTCCGTGCAGGGAGTGGCCCAGGGGGAGGGTGACAGCCCAGGGGGAGGGTGACAGCCCCGTGCCCCTCACCCATGTCAGGGCTTTGCTCTGTCCCTGCTCTGTGCCTGCTGACACTCTGGAAGGGATTTTTCCTATTCTCCCTTTGCTTTTTAAGGAAAACCAAACCACACAGGGAGCATCCCTTGTAAATAAGATATTTGACTTATGGAGTTGGTGTCACAAAAATAGAATGCCAGATTAAAGGTTGGAAGTGCAGCAGTAATTCAGTACTTGAGCCTGTAAATTATGATATTTTCTTTAATTATGTGAGTACAGAGTACCCTGGCACTTGCTGACTTCTGAGCTTGTAGCTTTGCAGCCTTAAGGTTCCCAAACCTGGACTCCTTTTATCTCCAAAGCCAGACTTTCAGGCACAGCTCACACAGTCATAATGAAGAAAACGCCATCTCGATGTTTACAACTCTAAGACTGCCCAGAGAATATATTTTGCATATGTAAATATGCATTTGTGTATCCAGCCAAGGGGCAAAGCCCTGGGGTTGATCGGAGGCTGGCAGGACTTGCAATCAGTCTCACTCCCCAGCTCACGGATCCGTCTTCATCCGGTAGAAATGGAAAGCTGGGAAGGGAACATCAGCTGACTTTCCCCCCAGATGAATAAATTATTACTCACAGGAGGAAATCAATCTCTTCTTGTGTTTGGATTTTATTTTTTTCCCTTTCTTAAGGTCAGGAGAACAGATTTTCATCCTTCAAGAAAGATTTTGCTGATTCTCCCTGAAGTTGCTGCTCTGAATCAGACACGGAGCATGTGGCTGATTTGGGCCCTGATTTAATCTCGGAAGATGATCTCATTAGTCACTGACTCTCCAACATGTGGTACCCACTCAGTCTCAGCACATTAGAGACCCGGCAGTTTATTCAGTATCCTCTGAGGAAACATTTTCTTTCCAAAGTAATTCTTGTTTAAAGAACATTCCTGCAGGATTCTGTAGAATGCTTAATCAATTACCTAGCTGGAGGTTTGTCCTTTGGATAAATGAAAACAAAATCACTCCAAGTCAAAGAAAAGTTAAGTATTTGGATGTCAGCCTCATCAAATCCTGTAATGAACTCAATATATTTTGGAAGCAGCAAAAAGGAAGAAACAACTTCTACTCCTGACACATATCAAAGTGTGGCGCTTTCAGAATTTCTACTATGAGCTATTTTGACAGACGCCTCAAAAGAAGTGAAAATTAGAACATTAAAAAAACCTGAGAATATTTCCTATTTCTTTTTGTAGAAATTACTGCTCTGTTTAATGAGCCTTTAACTCTATGACACTCTGGATCTTACAAGGAGTTTAAAATCATGAAACGCTTCATAAGGGAGCGACAACATTCCATACAACACTGGCAGCTTGTCTTCTCATTATATTTTTTGTGGAGAAGATGCTGCATTCTTTAAAATGTGGTGTGTTTTTTAGTGTCATATTAATGGGAGGCAAAGTCTGTTCTTTAATTAGAATTTTACTGTGGTGAATTAAAAAATACATGGGCAGAGTATCAAGAGTCTAATAAAACTAAATGAAGACACTATCTTTCCTCTGTATGAAACCCAGCAGTCTTTGCTCTGGCAAAACTTCCATCAATACTTCATTATTATTGTCTAGGACAGGCTTGTAATAATAATATCTGCAAGGAACTTACTTCCAAATTCTGTCTTCCAACTGGGTAAAACATTCTCTCCCTCAACATCTGTAATGGACTTTTAGATGTTTTCATTGACTAGGTAATGAAATTTTCTGGTAATGCCTCTGCACAGAAGTAAAATCAGTTTTTTCTACAAGAAGGGGTAGAAATACACTGGATATGCCTGAAACACTGCAGGACAGGGCCAGGGAGGAGATGCAGCCTTGAAGAAATCAGTTTTGGAGGGCTCAGGGGTGGTGGCAGCAGAGTTGCTCAGAGAGGCCTCTGTCACCGGAGATTCGGGGCTGTTGATGCCGCAGCTGTGCCTGGTGTGAAAAAGCCACGTGCAGTACCCACATGGGCTTTTCTCCTCTAAAGAATCTTTATTTGGGTGCTCAGCAAGGCAGCTGTGGGAGCAGAACCCCCTGAGCTCGGTAATTCCGGCTGACTTTGATCCGCTTGGAGCAGACCCACAGGGCAGGAGGCTGCCCAAGCTGGCTGCGCTTCAGTCACATCCTCACCCAGCTCCCGCAGCTGGGCAGGACAGCTCCATCCTTCACCCGGGGAATCCTCCATGTGCAAATCAGCCTGATCCAGCCACTGGAGTCACCCTCCCACCCTGTGTGGCTGCAGAGGGTTGAGCAGGACCAACCCTGCCTGGCGGAGCTCAGAGCCATGCTCAGCTCCGTTTCTCACAGCACACAAACGCGGCGCTGCCGAAGGTCACCCGCCGATGTTCTGCCCGATAGGCAGAATCCCTTCATCTGCACTGAAAGCAGGGCTTAAAGGAGAAAAGCTGCTTGTCACTACAAGGGGTGGAGGATGTTCCTTCTCCCCGTCATTCCCTGACAGCGATGTGTCCCTTGTCCTGCAGCTGCTGAGCAGAGGGAGCAGTGGGGAAAATCGGGACACGCAAATGGAAGAGTTGCTGTATCCACCTCAGCAGCTTCACATGGTACCAGAAAGTTTCCCCTTCCAGGGGGTGGATAAGCACATCCTTCATGCACAGCAGAACTCGCAGTCCTGACTCATCAGTCATTTTTAAGATGGTCAATAAGCAATTTATTTTACTGCGTTGATATTGAAACACGAAGTAAACACTGGATTGTGGTATTTGCTTTTATTTCCAACAGTGTAGCTGGAGAGTAAAAACAGCCACTTCTTCCCTTGGCTACAATTCCCTCCCAATGCCTAATCACAGAATCCTGGGATGCTTTGGGTAGGAAGGGACCTTAAAGATCCATGGCAGGGACACCTTGCACTGTCCCAGGTGCTCCAAGCCCCGTCCAGCCTGGCCTGGGGCACTGCCAGGGATGGAGCAGCCACAGCTTCTCTGTGCCAGGGCCTCCCCACCCTCACAGAGAAGGATTTATTTCTACCATCTCAGCTAAATCTCCTCTTTTAGTTTAAAACCTCTCCTCCTTGTCTTATCCCTGGGTCACCTGTGCACTGCTCTTCAGCCAAACAATATCGGCTCAAAAGAAGTTCTGCCCCAGCACCTGAATCTAGGAAAAATCTTGCCTTTTCTAGTGTGAATTCTGTTACTTGCAGACATTCAGAGAGAATTAGAGCAGCAGAAAGCCCGGTGGCCTTTGAAAAAGGGGTGTCTTTTATATCTAAAGCAGTTCAAAGGCTTGCAAAAATCTGCGCGCAGGCATCCACACCGGCTACTTGCTGTTCTCTTTTCTTCCAGGCATACTTGAACCTTCACATGGCTCTTTAATGTTACCTAATGTCTTCAAGATATCTTAAACACACTGCTGTCTTTCTCTTATAAACCATTAATAGCAACGTCCCTTTCAGGCACAGAAAAAGAAACAGTTCTGTAAAAAAGTCTTGCCCTGTGTGACCCAGTAAAAAGTAGAACGTTCACTCATCAAAACACGCTGCGAGACAGCTCTGTCAAACCTTTCTTGTGTTTACCAACAGCAAATAACAAGTCTGAAACTACTGGGGGAAAAAAAACAAAAATACCAAAACATTGGAATATTGCACCTTCTTTTCCCATCACTCAGGCACGGAGATGGGGATGTGCTTTTATTAAAGAGATAATCAGGAGGCAGACAAACACTGCAGAGCTGGAACACCAGGAGCCAAAGCCTGGGTGTCTCTGGGTGTGTTGGGAAGGGCAGAGGACGCAGAGCCCAGCATCAGGAGAGGTTTATGCCAGAAATACTCCAGTGTCCCTAGAGTCCCTCAGACTGCACCGCTGCTGCAGCTCTCCTGCACCACTTCTTCAGGATGCAAATGCTGAGAGAGCAGAGCAGCCTCAGCGAGCAGAGCCCCAGCCCCAAGTGCAGAGCAGAGCGTTCAGGCAGCGCTGCCTGTGTCCTACAGCCTCCTCTGCCTGTGTCCTACAGCCTCCTCTGCCTGTGTCCTACAGCCTCCTCTGCCTGTGTCCTACAGCCTCCTCTGCCTGTGTCCTACAGCCTCCTCTGCCTGTGTCCTACAGCCTCCTCTGCCTGTGTCCTACAGCCTCCTCTGCCTGTGTCCTACAGCCTCCTCTGCCTGTGTCCTACAGCCTCCTCTGCCTGTGTCCTACAGCCTCCTCTGCCTGTGTCCTACAGCCTCCTCTGCCTGTGTCCTACAGCCTCCTCTGCCTGTGTCCTACAGCCTCCTCTGCCTGTGTCCTACAGCCTCCTCTGCCTGTGTCCTACAGCCTCCTCTGCCTGTGTCCTACAGCCTCCTCTGCCTGTCCTACAGCCTCCTCTGCCTGTGTCCTACAGCCTCCTCTGCCCACCACTGGGGCTTGGGTTTCCTTCTGGAGAGCCAGGCAGCAGGAGAAAGTCTTGTCTCATAAATTATTGAGATTGGATGTCTAAACCTTGATATTTTATTTTGACTTCCCAACATGTTCCAATGTTGTTCACAGAAGCGTAAATTAATGCCAATTTCAAAACCAGAAGTTGCTCTAAACTGGGAAGTGAAACTTTTTTGTTATGATGTTAAAACCAGGCAATTCTTAAACTGTTTTACATTCTGAAAAACAGGCTGATCAAAACTGTTCATGCTCACAATCAGTTACGGGTGTACTGAGCTGAAATGTTTTGACAAAATCCCAGCCATATGGAAGCCGGTGCTTTCGGAACAGTTTCCCCATTGTGGATTCCTGCATTAAGCCATCAAGTGTCAGGCAGGCAGAAACACTAAATCATCACTCCACATGTTTTTTCCTCATTGTTTACAAACAACCTGCTCGTGCCTCCAGCGTTATCCCTGGGTCAGCCTCACAGACACCGGGAAAATCCACCCAGCAGCTCCTCTCCCCAGGCTCTGCGTGCCGGATCCTGGAGGTTCAGCGGCGGTTCCTGCAGCCCGAGGAACTGAGCAACAGCTTCGCCCCTGGATTAATTTAATTTCTCTCTTTTTTAGTGACATCTCCCACTGACAAGGAAAAAGCAAAACAGGCATAAGTGACTTCCTGGCTGGACGGCAGCAGGGAAGGGAATGGGATTTTGCTGAAGAGAGCACAGCACCTGTGCAGGAAAGGTTTGAAATGCCAGCTTCCCATTAAGGTTCAGATCTCTACATTCTCCCAGTGGCAGCAGAGACTTATCTTTAAAAATCCCAGGGAAAAGCGGTTGTCTGATGAGACCATCACCTAAATTGTCCCTGGCCGTGCTGCACGGTGCCAGCAGAAGCACCTCGGGCTCACTCCGGTGCCCTTTCCAGCCAGGGAAGGAATTTCTCTCCATCATCTGTAATCATCTCTGATAAGGGCTGCCCTCCGTGGGTTAAGTGAGCGCCAGCTGGAAAAGGACACTGATCCCACAACTTCACTGCTTCCTCGGCTGAGCGGCCTGGCCAGCTCCCTGCAGCACATCTGAGCGAGCAAACCCCGAACCCCCAAACATGAACGAATCCATGAGCGGGAGACACGAGCCCACGGCAGGAACCACCCAGGGAAACGCTGGATGTTCCCGATGCTGCGAGGACGGGGATTGGGTGGGAGGTGGGGATTTAGGAATGCTGCTGACACACATGCACAAATCTGATGACACAGGAAATTAGCATCCGTTCCTCTCCTCCAGCTTCAGAAGAATTTACTAAATATAGCTCACTCTTTAAATATTAAGGATATCTGCAGAATGTTGTTGTTTTTGAAAGGGTTCTTTCCTGACTGGATTTTCCTCATCAGGCTTAGTAATCAAGTTGTTTTATTTGGAATGGATAATTATTAGTTGAATGATTAATTATTCAGAGTACATTACTAAATAAAATTCAAAGTACGCTGGTATAATAAAAAAGTGACAATATGCAACAATTTGGGTTCTAAACTTTGCAGTAAGATCAGAATCTACAGGGTCTGTAGGTATGTCAATGTTTTTGTACATTTTATAGAATTGCCTCCATCACCAGAGGCCCATACAAACACTGACTAATTCTCAGGGTCCATCTGTGAGCTGGAAAATGTATTTAATATCTTTAAAATGTGTTTAATCACCATTTCATAGAAGGGAAACGGAGAGAGGCAAATCACATTAAACTACAAGGAAGTGATANTCATTTTCAGATCCCTGAGATTTCACATAATCTCAGGGAAATGGAGAGAGTCAAATTACATTAAACTACAAGGAAGTGATAGCAGTGAGACAGGACAGCTCCAAGACCTAAAGTGTAAATTTGTTCTTTAAGTACCTCACAGTCTATTTTTTCACTACCTTTATAATCCTGTGCTGAATTAAACAGATGAAAAATGACTCTTTAACGCACACAGAGATTTCCAGCCCCACCGTTCTCTTTAGGGAATCCTGGGATTCTCCAGGTTTGTTTCTCTCAATTCGCTCCCGTTATCCCTGACGTTGGTCCTGGGCTGCTCTCCCTCACTCAGCCTCTGCCAATCCAAACCCAAGAGAAGTTACACAACCCTCGCTGCAAAATTTTCCACGGACTCTGCTGGGACCCGGTCGGTTTTGTTTCCCTGCTGATTGCCAGGGTTGCACAATTGGAATTTTGCAAAGCAAGGGATCCAAAAGGCCGTAAAACTCCACAGACGGAGACTGCTGGAGCTTCTTCAAGTATTTGTTAATTAAAATTGTTACAAGTAAATGCGTTAAGTTCATATTGCACCAGAAGGACTTGCCCTTATAGAGACCTCAGAGCCAGCAAATGTAAATTATTTATTGTTCTCTAACTCCCATCTATGCAGACTCCTCTGTTTGGCACATCCTTAATTTCTGTCAAACTCAAAGAATTCTAACATTTTCTGTCAGGGAGCTGGTGTAAAACTTGAAGAAGGCTTAAAAAAACCTCTCCTGTTGACTCATTTCACTCATTCCTAGGCAGAGCTGAGAGAAGGAAGACTTGAAAGCAACATTATCCTCGACTCTTGAAAGGCACACAGAAATGAAACTGGGGGATCAGCATCGAGGGAGTGGAAATTACTGGGTCTGTGCTCTTAAAGGCTGAAGAAGGTGACTTCCCACTGAGACTTGAGAATGCAGGTGCACATAATTTTAAAAATCTGCATTTTTAACCTTTTAAATTTGCTAGCAAAGCAAGGAAGTTGTTGAGGAACTGCAGTAAACACGGCAATTCAATCAGCTCCTTCCAGAGCCCATCCAGAACTCTGTGATTCCTGAAGCTGCCAGGTCAGGGCATCGTGGAATTGGCAGCAGCAATGTTGCAGCTGAATGGAGGTGGAAGAAATACAGCAACACTTTTTTAGCAAGTGCATAAAAAAATCTCTGAGTCCCCTGCCGTGGTGGTTCTGGCCATCAAAGGTTGTTCTTGAAACCAATGTCCTGTCCCCTGCTCCTTCCTAGGAATGCACACGAGCTGTGCAAAGAGATAAAGCCAACTTTTTAACAGTAGTGTGGGAGAGGATTCAGTTTTTCCACCTTTGGTATCAGTTTCTGTACATTTTTAAAAGCAGGGCTCTATAAACAACGATTTACAGGTGATAACAGTATTTTTTTTTGAGGTTTTAAGCATGTCAGAGGTGAGCACAGATTTCTAGGTGTTACTTTTCCTTGTATCAGCCGAAAGACTTCAGGCTGATTCTTAGACCCTTGGCCTTAAAAATAATTATAACCTCGTAATGCAAATACTGCGAATTTCATTAAAAATCAAAACACCACTTGACTGCCAAGCAACAACAAGCACTTTTATGCATAAGCTGACTAATTCCATCTTCAAAGCCTCTGAAAAAACAGCAATTGTGGCTCATCGTGGTTACACCTTGCAAGATAACCTTGCGCTGACTCCTGCCGGCCCTCGGCTCCAGAGGAACCTCTGATGGCTGTTTACATCTCACTGGTGGCACCAGGACCCTGGGTGGAGCAGGGCCCCAGCCGGGACGTGTGACAAATGCTGTGACAAAGATTTACAAAGCATAGACAGTAATTACAGCCCCGATGCTCAGCCCACTGAAAGGAAGGCAAAGACACCGCTTGTTTTCCCAGTGCAGCCTTATAACCTGATTTATCCTCAGATTTGTTCTGGCAACAGAGCGCCGAGCTGCTGCCCACGAAATACTGCCAGGTGGAGTCTTAGTAAAGAAGATTTGAAGCTGTCGATGCAAGCCCTTGTTTTCTCAAGTCTCAATTACGGGACCGTTCTCCTGGTGGCGGCTCTTTCCTGCTTCCCATTGGGAGCAGAGCTCACCCCCAGCACAGCTGCCGGAATTCCCCCTCGCAGCTTCTGGCTGCTCCACTCCATCCACCTCATTTTCCACTGTTTACACAAGTGCTGTAAAGTTCTTTATTGATGCCCAGGTTTTACAGCTTCATTTTAAGGTACTCAACAGTTGTGCTGAGACAGAGTGGGCGGCTCCTCCTGCTTCCATATCTCCTCCATTGTCAGCGAGGTCCGAGCTGGCAGCTTGCTCAGCCCGCCTGAGACATGGCCATAAGTCTCTGGAATTGGGACTTTTAACAACTCTGCTTTTCCTGATTCTTGTGCAAACCACTCAATCTGTCTTGGCTTTTAAACTAAAGACGTTTTTATTTGCTCTTACTTTTGACTGGTCTTGGAAATACACGCCAATGAAATACTGTTATTGTAAAACACCTTAAAAAACAGGTTTAGGACTAGAAAAGCTGTATGAATGAGATCATAAAATCCTGGAATGGTTTGGGTGGGAAGGGACCTTAAAGGTCATTCAGTCCCATCCCTGCCATGGCAGGGACACCTCCCACTGTCCCAGGCTGCTCCCAGCCCTGTCCAGCCCGGCCTCGGGCACTGCCAGGGATCCAGGGGCAGCCACAGCTGCTCTGGGCACCCTGTGCCAGGGCCTCCCCACCCTCCCAGGGAACAATTCCTGCCCAATATCCCATCCATCGCTGCCTTCTGGATCCCCTTGTCCTGTCCCTCTGTCCCTGCAGAACAGGGGGATGAATACAAGGCATGGAAAGTATTAGTCAGAAAAAGGAAAATCACTAAGAGTAGGAGGAGACAAGGAGAAAGTGTGTGAAAGAAAAGAACACTGAGATAGGTTAAAAGATGGAAAAAAACCCCAAGTACCCAAAATCCCCAAAAAACAGAGAGGAAAATAAAGAGCTGAAAGGAAGGGCCACGTGGCATTCCCGCCGTCCCTGCCTTAGTGTCCCACATCAAATGTCCCTGAAAATCACGAAGGTCACCAGCACATGATGGGAAGTAGGCAGCAATGAGAAGCCCATTAGAGCCAGCACAGAAATATCAATTTGTTTATCCTTGTTATCTGAACCCAGAAAGCGGCGTGGGCAGGGGGAGGGCTCCTCTTGCTCCCCAAGGCTTTCGTTCCCCAGCTGCTTCCCCTCCCCGGTGCCACGCACGTGACTCCTGCTTTTCACTCCTGGATAGGCAGGGAATAATGACTAACGGTAATAAAATAAATAGCTGCTTCTTGCACACACGACATCTCCTGTCTGATTTCCTGGGAGCTGCAGTAGCAGGGTTTATAAGTCAATTTTTAAAACTCAGGACAGCATTAAAAAACTGACAAATGCCACTCGGTCACGTCCCTGTTGTCACAGTTATTGAGGCCTCTGGAGAAAGTGTCAAAGAAATAAAGCAAATTTCTTTTTTTGCTTAATTTGTGTCAATTGATTTCCTATTTTTAATTAATAATTCTAATTATGATGCAGCAAATTTACCCAACAGACACAACTGGTTTAATCAGCATGTATTGATTGTAACAGTAGAATTATCCCAGTGTTCCTGACACCATTGATTTTCTGTTGTGTGACTGTAAGAAAACAGCAGCTGGACAGACTTTGGTGTCAGCTCACGGCGCTGATGATCCCCGAGCTATGAATTGGTGCTCCTGACCCGACAAATAAAAACACAGACATTATCTACTGCTTCAGCACTCCAGAGGAGGAATCCGGAGGCACAAAGGTACGGCACAAATAAGGGGTTTAGTCATAGCAGGAGCAGGAACGTGAGCCTTCGAGACACTGATCTGAGGCAAAAAGGCAGCAGGTAGCAAAGTCCTCATAAAACTGATCTGAATTATTTGGTGAAAGTTCCTAATCTGTCCTCATTTTTCACAGCACCAAAACACCTCTTCAAACACATGCTTAAATATCCGTGCTAAAGACTTCAGGATATTTTTTGAGCCTGAGTCTCATATTTTTTTGTAGAGTCACAGAATGGGGTTGGAAGGAATATTAAAGCTCTTCTTGTGCCATGGGCAAGGACACCTCCCACTGTCCCAGGGTGCTCCAAGCCCCATCCAGCCTGGCCTTGGGCACTTCCAGGGATCCAGGGGCAGCCACAGCTGCTCTGGGCACCTTGTGCCAGGGCCTCACCCCCTCACAGGGAAGAATTTCCTTCTAATATCTCATCCAAACCTCCTCTCAGTTTGAATTTCCAGTCTTGTTTCAGTTTTTTCCCTATTTTTTCTCCATAGCTCCCCTCTGTCGGTGCTCCCAGAGGCTGTAGAGTGTCCAGGGCATTGACTCCTGGGACAGCCTGGCCTCTCTCAAATGCCACAGCTGTTCCCAGCTCCTCCAGAAGCAGAGCTGAGGAAGAAAAAGGAATTTACAGAGAAGGCACAGTGTGACCCAAACTACTGTTTAGCCTTTTTGCTGGAGTCATTGAGATTCCTGCAATTTTCTGCTCATCGAGCTCCAAATTCTGCAGAAATTATATTAAAAGCCCCTTGGAGCAGCACAGAGAATTTGGAGCCATTTGCAATTTGAACACTCCGACTTTGAAAATGCACAAAGGCTCTGCAGCAGAAGGTGGGTTTGAACTGACCCCCCTGGAACCGAGGTGTTCCCAAGGTGTTTGGGAGGAAAATTGTGCTGAGATGTGAAGGCTGGGCCAGACGCCAGCCCAGAGGGGAGAGGAGAAACCGGGGTGGATGGGAAGGCAGAGACACCCCAGCAGTGCCAGAGGGAGCAGGGGCAGAGCGTTCCCGCACCTGAGGAGCTGCCCGGGACCGAAGCAGCCGCTGTAGAGGTGTGCAAGGGAAAGGCTGATTTGTTTCCTTGCAGAGTTAATCGCAGCGGAGCAGAGATAATTCCCCAAGTTCCTCCCTATTTGGTTTCCCACAATAGCTGACAATACGAGCGCGTTCAGCAGAAAAGCTGCCGTGGTGGAGGGGAAATCCCGAGTAATAGGAAAATTACCATTTTTCCTGAAGCTGTTAATTCATATTAAACATTTCCAGTTCTGCTTACTCCAACTATAATGTGTCAGGAACAAACATGTGATTATACTAGTTAGCTTTTTGGCTAAAATATTTGGAACAGTAAAATTGATAGATAATTACAGTAACAGTGATTTGTTCCCTGCCAAACCTGCACTAAGGCATGTCTGCCTGCAGACTTATGTCTTTTTAAGCACAAAAAGATAAGCAGCACACATCATACGCTTTGAATAATGGAAAAGATATCCCATGGCCAGCGTTTCAGACCGTGGTTTGATTCGAAGCATATCTATTTATGTAAAATGGGATTTTAATTGGAGCTACTTATCCCCGTGATACAAATGAGGCAACGAGAAATGATTGATGCGCTCGGGTAATTATTGTTATAGCACCTTGCAAACTACAACAAAAAAACTTTCATGTACATAATGGCTGTTTAAATTTTCATAAGACACGGAACTGCATTTCAGTAGGCAAAATGTTAATGCTACATTTTGAGCAATATTTATATTTAAATACAAACAATATTTTACTGAAAAATCAGAATACATGAGGAATGCTGGGTGGGTTTGTTTCAGCGATGAATAGATTTATTTTGGAAACATATGGAAGAAAGTAAAAAATGCATTAACTAGTTATTTGGCACAGTGGGGACATCCGAGGATGATGCAGCACAAACTTGCTGTCTCCCAGAGTGTAACAGGAGTGTGATGGTGCAGATCTGTCTGCTCTCAGAAGAGTCACTGTTGCTGCTTCTCCATTTCTACCTAACAGCAAAGGTTAAGAGTGCAAACCCAGTTTCTGTTCATTATTATACAGCATGAATAGCAATATAAATTCTTAATAATTGTTATACCTAGGGGGGAAGTAAAGCAATTCTGCTCATTTAAATGAAATGAAAGCTGAGCGCTGCAGCCATCGTTCCCCTCTGCAGCCAGGGAACGCTGCCCCGGCAGGACGTCAGGCTGCTCCCGCTCCTCCAGCGCGGCCCTGTCCGACGTTCTGCGGCCCTGAACAGCCAACAAGGCTCCAAGAGGCCATCACAGAGCTGGGACTGGAGCAGGGCAGACACCAAGCGCGAGAGCCCTGCTAGAGATAAGCCCTCGGAAGATAAAAAAACTGCAGCAAGGAGTCTGTCTGTACAATCAACTAATGTGTCGTTTGTCAGGGAAGGAAGGGCTACGGCAGCCCGAGAAAAACGCCAAGAAGCTGCTTGTGAGGGAGGAGGGTATTGAATAACAGACCAAAGCAATCAAGACCTTCTCTGGTTATAATCTCATTTGTGCATTGACGGGATTTCAGTCAATAGCCTGTCATGCACTAGCCAAGAGTTGCATCGCAGAAATGTTTGGGCCATCATCTCAAATTTCATAGCTGGTGCCCTACAAGGTCAGAGAGTGGAATCGTTACTCTTAATAGGGTGAGTGATCAAGCCATAAATCCAGCAAAATCAAATTTTACTTTGGTGTTTCCTATAAAGAAAAATAATAAAACCCCCCAAACATTAAATTTTTATCTAGCGTCATTTCTAGCAACCAGATCCCATTGCATCAGGAAAATCAGAGGCCTCTGCATATAAAGCATGATCTCACTTTCACCGGAATCAATCACAACTTCTCACTCTCAGAGACGTAGGGGATAATGACAGAATCATAAATGGTTTGGGTGGGAAGGGACATTAAAGATGATCTCATTCCACCCCTGCCATGGCAGAGACACCTTTCACTGTCCCAGGCTGCTCCCAGCCCCGTCCAGCCTGGCCTTGGACACTGCCAGGGATCCAGGGGCAGCCCCAGCTTCTCTGGGCACCTGTGCCAGGGCCTGCCCACCCTCCCAGGGAACAATTCATTCCTAATATCTGACCTAAACCTCTCTTATTTTTAGTTTAGAACTGTTCTCCCTTGTGCTATCACGCTCTGTCTGTGTAAATAGTGACTGTCCCTCATTTTATAACTCTCTTTAAGGCTGCAGTGGGGTCTCCCCAGAACCTTCTCCTCTCCGGGCTGAAGGGGAACGGTCAGATTTGGAAGGGGATAATCTGTAATTCTGTGTGTTCTGGATGCAGATTATCCCATTCTGGATGGAGATTATCCCATTCTGGATGCTTTTGTTGGACCAAACAAACGCAAAGCAGAACAGGGAGCTTGGCACATCTTTCCCATTCCAGCAGCTGCAGCTCCATCCCTGCAGTGGGAGCTTTCCTGCGGATGAACACCTTTGTGGAAGTAGGGTCAGCACACAGGATCAGGCAGACGCTGTCACTCCCCAGATTCCTTTTGTTTCTCGAGGCTCTCAGCGAACCTGACTCACGTACCAAACCCCAAATGAACCCCCCAGGTAAAGTCATTTGGGTTTGGTTTGTATTTGGAGCAGCTGCCCTGTGGGATGAAGGGGAGAGTGGTGCTGTTCTACGGACAGGAGCAGTTGGTTTGAACCACGGCAGCATCACTGCACTGCTCATTTTTGTATCGCATTGCAGCTTCAGAATATAATTGAACTGTGTGGCTTTTGAGTGCCTTTTCATTGGAAATGCAATATTAATGAACCCTACTGAGCTTCCCCAAACAATAACAGGGATATGAATAAAAAATTATCCCTAACTGTCCTGATTCTGCATGAAACTTTCTAACCCAGCTATATTTAACACCAAAAAAGGGGGAAAATACCCGAAATAGAAGACATTAATGAACTGTGAAACGTGGATCAAGGGCATTTTTCTTAAATCCTTGATTTGATCTGTTCAAGATATGTCCCTCTTATATTCCAGTAATCACCTGGATACAGGGTTTAGCAACTAACTCTAATTATAGAGATGTTGAGCGGGGATTTTTTTTAACTGAGAGTTAAGCTGAGAAGAGCTTCTTGACTAGAAGCCAGTGTGCTCAATCAATTAAATTATCATAAGAGAAGACGAATCGGAGCAAGGGAGAATGCGGATGTGGATGTGAGGCTGATCATTAGCACAGCTGAACTGTCACCTCGCTGTGGGCTGGAATGTGGCCATACCAGGAGATTGATGGATGAATTCTGCTCGGCACCGAACAGCCCACAGTGAATTGCTGATCAGATCTGAAAATAAATCTTACAATATTACAAGGCAAGGTGGAACCGCAGCCTCTGCAGCCCTGCCGTGGCTCTCAGGCTGAGCAGGTCCTCCTGGCTGCCTGCTCCCTTCCCGGGCTGCAGGAGGTTCTTCTCCCCATGTTCTGGGATGTTGTACAGCGCCACTGAGGTGTCACCCAGCAGCTCATTAACACTGGAAGTGGGGTGAGCTTGGAAAGGTTTGGACGGGTTTGTGTGACTCAAAGATGCAGATTTTCCCCTCGAGTTCTGTTTTTCTAGATGACAACTTCGTGTCTGCTGATTAGAGAGAGACTGAGCGGAACCACAGCAGCCCAAAGCCAAAAGGCAGTGTGGGGTGCAGGGATGGAGGGGTGAAGCTGTCTGCCAGGTTGGTTTCTGGGCTCGTGGAGGTGTTCTTGACCTGCAGAGCACCTGTGAGGAGGGGATGGATGTCAGACAGCTCACTCAGAAAGGTTTCTTTGCTGTGCCCAGCTATTTTAGTCCTCAGTATTCAGGGGGACTTTGCTTTAAGCTCCCTCAGTAGAAGGAGAGACAAAGACTGATCTTGACACGCAGAGTCAAACCTTGAACAGACAGTGGGAGATTCACAGTGAATTCATTAGGTGCCCACAGAGTCCTCAGAAAGAGGAGGCCTGAACTGCTGTCACGATCCCCTGGCTTGCAAGCTACAGCAGTGTGGCTCTGGAATCAGAAATCAGCGTATAAATCATGAGGAGATGTGAACTTCCTTCATTCCTCACTTAGGAAGTGTGTGCCGTACGAGACGTGAGGCTCATTCCTGTTACACATCCAAGGGAATGGCTTTACAAATGATTATAAATATCATAATTTAACTCCCGTGGGAGCTCAAAGACTCCCAGATCTGCACTATTCTGAAAAGGTATGAGCTGTGTGTGAGACTTGAAGTGTCTTGTTCCGATACTTTACTGCAAATAGAGGTTTTTGGAATACAACGTCCAAATACAGAGATTTTATTCCCAAAACTGCATCCCAGATAAGATTCACACGGTGTGATTTCTGCCTGGCTCAGACAAAGCTCCCACATCCCCTTTAATAGTCCAGAGCACTCTAATTAAGACTGTGGGTAGTGAGTTGCCTTTTTATGGCGTGTGAAGTCCATAAAGCAAAGCCATTTCTACAGCTGCCCACTAAACCTCACACCCCTTTAAGGGCACGGTGAGATCTTCCCCAAACCTTTGTAACATTCCTGTTCCAAGGGTTTTTAGTGTCAGTGATAGATGGCTGAGTGAGAGCACAAGCAAGAGCAGCTCTTAACTTATCCATGAAGTTTGAGCTGGCACAAGGATAAAAACTCCTCAGAGTGACGAGCCCCCCTGAAGGGTGACAGGCTCCATTCCTCAGTGTCCCTCAGCCACAGGGAAAGGGAAGGGTTTGTGGCAAGCAGGGCTGCAAAGCCCAGCATAAACCTCACTAAATAAATCAAAATCTTCCCACTGACCTAAGCTGACTCTCTGTTAAAACCGCAGCACTGAACCGAATTCAGATACATGGAAATGAGGTGCCAATTCTTTTTTTTTTTTTTTTCTGGAAATCATCCAGGGCTCCCTTCTGCAGTTCTGGGGTGTTCAAGCATTTGAGTCTCCTCTCATGCTGCCCTCTCAGCACAAACGGGATCGCGTTTGTCCCTCGCTCTCTCCTCAGAACTCTGCTGTGCCGCAGCCGCAGCGGCTCTTGGCACCGGCAGGCAGCAGGTGTGGGATGCTGCTCTCACCAGCCCTCCTCCTGCCTCCCCGGCCTCATCAGTTCCAGCTACAGCGGGAGAACTCCCGGGGAACGGGGCCAGGGGCAGCCTGGACTGCCCCAAGCGCTCTCTGGTGCTGCACAGGGCTCGTCCACAGCCCGGAGCGTGGAGAGCTCTGCATTCCAGGGATGTGGGCATGGCCCAACTGTGCCAGTTCACCTCGGGGCACAAAATCACCTGGCCCAAGGACAGAGCTCCCGTTTCCTTGGATCCCTTTGCCTGGCACACTCTGGCATCTCTGGCCTAACGGGCAGATCTTTCAGTTCCCAGAGCCTTCAGTGCCTACCAAAATGAGCACAACTCCCTGCAGGGAATAAGAGAACCCCAGAAATTATAGGAAGGCTTGGGTTGGAAAGGACATAACGGTTTGAGTCCACAGGGACCTTAAACATCGTCTTGTTCCAGCCCCCTGCCATGGGCAGGGATGCCAATAATACGGAGATAAATTTCAACCTTCCTCTGGAAACGCTAAAATAATTTGTCAGCGGGTTGATGGCTCGGTGTGAACACTCCGTGCCCATCAGCACTCACCACTCTGCCAGTTCTTCTGTCATTCACAAGTTTCTGCTGCAGTGATTCCATATTTACTCCTAGATCAGTAATGTAAATATTGACAGGAGTAAGTGGAATAGCAGAAACCCACCAGAAATACATTTGATGTTTATTCCACATTGACAGCTGCTTTTTGAGATCTGTCATTTAGTTTTTATTCAATTATTAATGCATGTTGTTGATAATTGTATAGTGCTGATTTTTAATCAGAATATCCCCCAGAACTGAATCAAACATGTCACAAAAATGTATTTTATTTGCACAGCTACTCTAATAGAACTTGCAACTAAATCAGGTTTGTGTAGAAGGAAAATTTCTTGGGAAATGCTAAACCTTATTTTATTATCTTTTCATTTTTCATTGATTGAATCCAAACAGCACCATAACTTATCGGTTTTCCTCCTGAAGTGAATGACATATTTTCCAAAATCTGCACAGGATTGTGAAAACACTCAAGTTTCTCTTTGCTTTTTCTTAAAAGACATTTTATAGAATTTTCTGAAAGAGATTTTTTGAGAACTTGCAAGCGAGGCACCCAGAAGAGCGACTTGGCTGCTGGGCTGGCACAGCAAGAAAGCCCAGGAGGAAGGAGGAGTGTCTGAGTCATGCTCAGAACTCCCTTTTCCAGGGCTCCAGCACAAAGCAGGGAGCAGCAGGAATTGTTCCCAGGCTGCTCCAGCGCAGGCAGAGATTGATTCCAAGCTGCAGGATGGTCCAGAGGCCGCGTGCTCCACACAGGGCAGCTGGGGAGGGACAGGGACTCCCCTGTGCTCCAGGGCAGGGCAGGGAATTCAGTGTTGGACACCGGCCGGATGCTGAGCACCAGCAGCAAAGCAGCTTTGGCTGCTCTCCCCTGCTCCCCTCACTCCTACCCTGCTCACAAAGGAATATGATTAAGATGTGAGTTGTTTAGATCCATTTTTAATATCTCCTGATCAAAAGTGGAAGCTTAAGGAGCGTGTAAGGAATGACTTTGATATTAAAGACAGAGAAAGAAGAACAAATAGTTTAATTTGCTTCTTGTCTTTCTTGGCTTGGGAATTTGAAGCAGATGTTCGTATGCGAACACAAAAAACCCATTTTCCATCCAAGTCTGAGCACAGATCGCCTGGATCGGAGGGAAGATGTCTGGAGAGGGATGCACCAGGGTGCTGCCTGCTTGGAGTGGTGCGGGGATGGCACAGACAACGACCCTGTGAATGGGCTGAATGCGGGACCAAAAATGAGGGGAGAAATCCTTAAAATGGAATAAAATACTTGCAGTAAGCCCTCCTCATAAAACAAGTGTGGTATTGCAGTGTATCCCTGGATGTGAAAACTGGGGAAAATGCAGATTGAGTATTACAGTAAGATTTTAATGGTGATCTTCAGAGACAAAGAGGGATGCAATGGCAAAAGAAAGGGGCTGATTTCTGCATCTTGAACTGATGAGAGCACGGGGTGGCACATATGAAACCTCTGATTAGTCATAAATAGGGGAAACAGACTCTCCATATCATCCCAATTCTAAAGGGCTGCAATGTCAGATTTTCAAGAGGGTTTTGATTCTTTTTGGTCTGTGCATGTAATGAGGAATGAGAGCTAAATCGTGGAGACCAAAGCCAGGCACAGGAGAGAACCCAATCAGCACGGAATTGAACAGGAGGGTGTGGGACAGTCACAGATCACTGTAATCCATCACCTGAGGGAAATCACAGCAGCTTTCCTTCCACCTCCCCCAGGAGGAGGCACTTTGGCCACCAGCACAGCTCCCTGCTCTCCAGGCTGACCCCACAGCTCGGGAAGAGCCAACCACTCACCTCAGTACTGCCAGGAAGAGAAGGGACACAGGCCCAGGCAGAGAACCTTCCAGGGGAACCCTGCCCCATCCCCTTCCACGTGGAACCATCGCAGGGGCACATTATCCCTGATTCCAGCATTTCCTATGGGCTCATGATGTTTAAAATGCTTTTTATGTGTTTAATCTCCACCTCTTCTACGAGAACCTCGAGAATACCCCAACGGTTCATGATGAAGATGGAAGAGGAAGGGGCTGAGTATTAACAAAGAAAAAGACTCCAGGCTTGGTTAGAAATCTGGGATATTTGATCCCACAGCACGACAGCCCTTGAGGCCCTGCCATTCACACCAGATCCAGAGCGTGCAGGCTGAGTTCCACAAGCACACATCCCAATGGATTTATGGAGACATCGCCAGGTATTTTTCTGGAAGCCAAAATGCATCACAGGGACTTCTGCAGCTCACAGGGTGCAAGCACAACTCACGCGTTCATGTCCTCCCCCTTGGAGAGCTCTCATCACAGCAATTCCCCTCACCATCACGGTGTGTTACAGGCCAAACACTCTTCCATTTTTGCTTTTGTGTGTTCTGCGTGTTCAGGTTTTATGCAGGGAATTAAAACATTTCAGCATGTCTCTCTGTGCTTAGATTCCTATCGGTAGCACAGTGTTTACCTTGCATTAACTGAGCATAAGCTGAGTGCAATATCTGGCCCTTCATACAATGGGATAATTTTGGCACTGGGCCCAGACAAGAACAAAAAAACAATTGTCTGAATTTAATCAGTTGGTGTTACTTGGCAGTGCAAGAAGTCTTTATGCAGGTATTTATTTGTCCCAGCAATAACAAGAATATTGGAATTTATATCCAGGAGATAAGCGAGTACCTTGTCACTCAAGCACAACTAACAAGGGAATTGCTATTTGGTGCAGACATGTAAATGCCAAATGCTTAGTCTGGTTATTATTGTAAATTCCATTTTTACAACCTCTTGTTTTTAAAATGGTCTCTTAATTGATTTTTAATTATATTTTTCAATGACATTTAACTACACGTGCTTTGTAAATAAACCCACACACATCCCAAAATATATTAAAGGAGCGAATACCGACACAGCCGAGGTTCTCTTTTCCCTGCCTGCGCCGAGGGCTCTCACAGAGGTTTTGCGTAAGGAGTGAGATCAGCTCGGTTCTGGGGAGAAGGGGAGGCAGCTCCACGCCAGGCAGCAGATGCCAGGAGATTTAGTCCTCGCTGGTGCTGATAACATCAGGGTGAAGGGGATGGAGTGTAAAATGAGCCAGAACATCCAATCCTGTGCCCTGTGATTCGCCCAGGCTGAGAGGTGGCCGGGCCATCCTGACCTAGAGCTGGTGTAATGTAAAGCTCCACGAGGTCTGTGGTGATCAGAGGAGGCTTTAACGTCTCTTTAACCTCAGGAGGACCATGGTGAGCGAGGAGCAGAAGGAATCTCGTGTCTCCAGTGGGTGTTTTGGAGGTGTCCGATAGCCCAGGCAGGCCTGTGGCCCAACGTGCAGCATTCAAGGACGTGGAACTATAAATTGCATCCATCCAGCTGCCTAAAGCACAGGTCTGGGAAGAGTTTAAAAATCCAACCCAGTTCACTGAAACACTGCAGGAAACTACTCCATTCCCTGGAGTTTCTGCCTCAGCATCCCTCAGGTTTGGGGTACAGAGGATTCTGTGCCAGTCCAGAGAGAAACCACGCACAGGGACAGGCGGGGAGCAGCTCCCCCAGACCCCACCACCCTTTGGGAGCCCTCGGAGTTGCTGGAAACCACTCACTGTTGTAGCTGCTGTTCTCACCAATCTCTGCCGAAGTGGTGCTGGACTCCCCCAGCCCATCAGAGGTGGCCAAATCTTATGGAAAATCAAAATAATAACTTGAAAAACACCACTTCCCATGCATTCCTGGAAACACTCTATAACCTTGATGAAGTCAGCAGGATAACAACAGGTGAAGACTTGCACCTTTTCCACTCAAACTGAATTTGCTGACAATTCCCACATACCTTTCCCATGGCCGGGATGCCACATTGGTATTAGCAGGACTGGAATTTCATTAATGGTTACAAAGAAGTGGAAAACACTGGAAAATCAGAATTTAGTGTTTTTATCCAATTCCCAAGCTTAACAATTACGGCAGAGGCACCGTGCTTTTGTTGGGGAAGGATCTGATTGCTTCATGCTGAGGCACTCCCGAACCCCACGGGCCTGGGAATGGCTCTGTTGATCCTGGGTAAGATTCTCTCCTGTGCAGAGATCCAGCACAAGCCAGCATTGCCCATAAATTCTGTTGAAGCCCCATCCCGAGGAATAAAGCAGCACGCAAATCACACGTTACTGGTACTACGATGCTTTGTTCCTAAATATTGCCGCTCCTGAGGAGACTGCAAAATGCTCGCAGAAACGAGGGGTGACCTGCCAAAGTCACCCACAGGGAGGCAGAGGAGCTGGGACACGTCCAGCAGCCAGAGCAGAGATCTCTGTCCTGTCCTCTGTCCTGTCCTCTGTCCTCCGCAGTACAAACACGCAGCGACAGCTTCTGCCCCCCAAAATGTCTTATCAAAAACGCCTCCTGTAAAGTCTGCCTGCACAATGGGAGCTGAGTGTTCCTCCCAAGCTGCATTCATTAATTCAGGCCGTTTATTTTAATTTCAATGAAACCTGATTTCATTAGGTGTCGTATGTGTTCTGCATCGATGACTAAAGCTCTTCTAATTTTTTTTCCAATGGGTACATATTTCACCTGCTCTCTTTTCTGGCAGTGGTGGCTTTTGCTCACCCATACCTCCTCCTGTGGGATCTGAGGAAAAAAGCTTCCAACCGGCATCCCTTTCCACCCCCTAACGAAAGCAGGGTTCAGCTCCTGCCGTAATGTGAAAACTGGTAAAACCTCTCTGCTGACAGGTTTAAAACTTTCAGGACACAGAAATTAAGCAAAAGGAATTGGAAATCTCAGGGACAGATTCCAGCAGACAGCAATGCTCACTCCGTTCATTAACTGGCTCTGAAGAAATGTAAGTTCTACATTTCATATGTGTCACAAACCCTTAAGAACAATAAGTGTTCGTTACTGGGCTTTTGGGGGGAAAAAACAGCTAAACCAAGTGGCAAAGCTCTCTGCACCTCTGTGTCTCAGCAAAACTGGCTGCAAAACAGAGTAAACTGTGGATGTATTTTAGGGAGCTACAAGTAAAGTTTCAGATTAATCCATTCCTGAACTTGTGCTGTTGCTCAGAACAGTAATTGGAAAACAATCCTGCTAAGGTTTCGTGCAGCAAGGATAAAAATCCTTCCTTCAGCACAAGTCACTCCTCTTATTCCCTGGGGAAGGGAAGAAATGGTTCCACTGGGGATCCAATAATTGTTTGTTGTTTCTTTTTAAGCAAACATACATGCACCTGTACTTATGAATAGTTATGTTTTTATTTGGCCATAAAGTGCCCAAGTGGTCCTTTAAGCGTATAATTCCACACCTAATTGCACAACCCTGAGTATTCACGGACAAATTGTAATTACAAGTGCGGGTTCATTCTGCATGGACAGTCTCTGTTTTACTGTTTTTAATGGCCAAAGCACAAATGGTTGCAGATGATAAGAATCCCACCGGTGCCCATTTCACAAGAGCACAAGACAAATTTAATAACAAATCTTTAAAGGGTCATGGAATTCAGGCTGGCCCAGCAGCAGGTGCTGTGAGAAATCCCCCTCTCTTCGGCACGTGAAGTGAGAGAAATGCAAGGTAGACCGAAGAGAATCCATTTGTCACGAGCAGTAAAAGAAAGCTGGAGCTGCTGTTTTCATTTCTGATACCTGAACTGCCAAAGCACTTCAGCAGTGACATTTACTGATCATGTAGCCTCAAAACAAAGCTGGGCAAGTGCACAGCCTGGACAGGCAAAAGGTATGCACTAAATACAAAAGGGAAGTTCCAAAAATTGCTTTTAATAGCAGGAAAAAATGAGAAATAAATCCCATTTACAGACCTGGGCAGCACGGGAAGCATGCAGCCACTCTTACCAGCAAGAAAGTGTTGGGATTTTGCTATTACATGGCTTTTGCTGTCATGTTTGATCACTATTTTAGATGCAGAGGGGACATTGTGCCTGTTAATGTCACTGGCCTCAATCATGCAATCCTTAATCAAGCAGAAATCCCTGCAGCTTTGCCCAAAAAAGAATTACAGACTCAGTTATAGGTTTTCTGGTGCAGATTTGACCCCTGCTGCCTCCCTGCTGCAATAAAACTCCTCAACCCTTTTGGATCATTACTCCTCCAGCTTGCCCGGGGGCGCATGGGGTGCAGCATCCACGGGGCTGTTTTCTGGTTTAACCCAAGAGCTGAGGATCCATCCAGTGACTGCCCTGGCCAAGAGGCAGCACGAGAAACCACCTAACCCAGGGCCAGGGAGGGAATCCCTGCCCCACAGGAAATCCTACCACCAGCTCCAACTCCCCACAACCTCCTCATCCTCCCTCAGCCATTGCCAGGATGTCCTTTATTTAGAACAAAAAAAAAAAAAATAGCCTTTTTTAATGGCTAAAAAAGTTATTAGGATTGTTTATTCTAAGCTCTAAAATCCATTTTCAATTCTTAAATTGCTCATATGTCTTCTAATTGCGTCAACATTGGGGTTCTGCCTTTGTGGTTGTAATTGGAAGCTGATCTAAAACCAAGCCGAGGAAACACGAAGCGTTGCAGTGACTGGAGCTGCTTTTTGTGGCATTTCTCATCTCGCTGCTTGTTTTTCAGAAGGAAATTTCCAACGCGATTCTCTTTTTAACCTACACTATTAGGTGAAAATATTAAACATGTGCACTGGCAGGCGATTATTTATCAGAGACAAACCCAAAAAAGCCATACCCAGAGCCTGCAACTCATTATGTTCCATAATTCAGTTAGAGAGGGAGGAATAGAGGATGGTTTGGATGGGAAGGGACCTTCAAGACCACCTCAGTCCACCTTCCACCAGCCCTGGCTGCTCCAAGCCCCCTCCAACCCGGCCTTGGACACTTCTGGAAGTCCAGACAAGAATTCCTATAATGTTGGTGGCCTGGTTGTATTCAAAAGCAATGATTCCAACTGAGCTTGAAATCCCACCCGAGATCAACAACAAATTCTTCTGGATTCTCATTTTCAAGTTTAAACTGTGTGAGGAAACATTAATTACAAACTAATCTAAATGCCTCATCACCCTGTAGGCGATCGGCCTCAGCCCTGACAAGTGAAGTGTGGTCTTAGGTGCAACCAAAGGGGATTTTTGGGATGGGTTCAGGCTCCATAGGGTCTGGGGAAGCTGCTGAACATCAAAACCAACTCAAGACACCTGAAATTATTCTCCATTGAGATCCACAGGAACATTCTGATAATGCCGATTGCCGTACATCATTAGAGCTCTTTATTCAAGGTGCACTTCATGCCTTACTTGCCATATTATCATAGGAAATAATAATGAAATAATAAACGGAGAAAAATAGTTTTTCTGTTGTCTTTGTTCGAGTTTCTCAGTGTGTGAGAGCAACACGTGTGTGATTTTTCGTCTCTCCTTGAACAGCCTGAACTGACAGATTGCCCATAATCTGTTCTGCAATCCCCGTGCCAGAACATGACAATAGACAGCCCCACGGAGCGGTTTGGGGATCTCAAAGGGAATCATTCCCACTACCCAATAGCTGCAGGGTGACCCAGTTCGGAGAGGCCTGCAGAGAGACACATTGCTGGTGGCTCCGAGCATGTGTGGCTGCACGCAGGCACCGTTAAAAGGCAGATTAATCGGCAGTCAGGTGTGAGGAACAAAGCCAAGGAGCCCCACCGAGCACCACACGGCATCCAGCCCGCTCGGAAAGCACTTTATGAATTAACCTAGGCTGGGGTTTCTAAACTGTGAGCATCCAAAGGCTCGCCCAGCGTTTCTCCAGCCTGATCTGTATTCCAAAGCAGCGCTGCTCCCATAAATCTCAGTGCTGTTTTTTACTGGCGAGTGAAAGGGAGAAAAGCTGCCGTTAAATCAATAGGCTGCGTTGCACACCACAGTATATGAAAGTCCTGGTGCTGTGCTTATCATTTGTGCTGCCACCAACTAATTGCTGTCCCTCGCACTTCATTATCCCCTGTAATATGGTTACAGTAACAGAGGATGACAAATAAGAACCGTTATCTTCTCCGGGCCAGTCTTTGCTCGCAGGGTGAGTTCTCATTCAAATCCATCTATCTGGATGAATAAGATTTACCAGATTACATATGGACTTAAAAGGTTTAACACGAGCAGTGATGGAGAGCTGCCTTAGGAAATATTTTTACAGGCACACTTTGGGGATCTGGCACAAAAACTCTTTACTGCTGCTTTTGTACCCACCATGGTTTCCCTTAGCTCTCCCCGCATTGAAGGCAGCGATGCTGGCAGACAGCAAACCTGGTTCTATGAAATCCTAAACGTGCCTTATGCCTTCCCTGAATCGGGGCTGCCAGTCATTCACACACCAGAGAGGTGGTCTGATTCTTTTGATGTTAAATTAGATCCTGGAACTAATAAAACTGCCTACATTGATTATGAAGCAGAAACAGGTGAAGAATATTATGGATGGGAGAAAAGAGTTTGGGTCTGGCAAGAAAAGATAAAAGTATCTGATCGTTAATGGGTGGCCTAGTTAAAGAAAGTTCTTTGTTGCAGCCAAAAAGAGGAACTGTGGAGAATGTGAATGAAACCTCCAATAGGCACGGTACGGCCACCTGGTCTCTGCTGAGGCTCAGGAGGGGAACAGGAGCCTCTTCTGTGCCTTCCAAAGTCTCTGCAGGAGATCAGCTTTTCCCACCGGATGTAAAGGATGTGCGCGGTGTCAGGAGGAAGGGAGAGGGGGAAGCCATTATTGCAAAGTCTTTGTTTGTGCTAAAGATCCCCAGAGCGTCCGAGTTCAGGTGCAAACCCCTGTGGACTACAGGAGGCTGTGGTGGAAACTCGGGTGTTTCACCGATCAATGAATGCATTTATAAATTACATCCCTTCAACCCCACGGCAGCCTCAAATGTCAGCCTTTACCCCGGGCACCCGCAGCACTCACAAACATCCCCGGTATTTGTCTCCACAAAAGACACAACTGCATCGAGGCACACATCTGCATAATTAAAGATACCCACAGGTGAAGGAGCACAAAAAAAAAGCATCACAAAGAACCATTTCTTTTCCAAAGCCTTCCAAACCAAACTTGAGGTAACTAATTGCCCAATATCTGGTGGCTGCAGGTAGTTCCCGCTCTTACCCCGTACTGAGCTCTCTGCAAACTTCTGCATTTTTCTAACTCTTTCTGGAGATATTGTTTCTTTCCTTTTGATGCTCTTTTTGTTTTCTGCTTGGTTCCAAACTAGTTATGATCAGGAATTTCTCTTAGCAAACAGCATTACGTAAGTGTCCATAATTATGTGTAACTGACTCTAAATACCTGAGGAGCCCAACAGTACACAAAAATAAATCTGATCATGCTCATGAATCAATGGCTCATTTGTATTATTTCAAATGCTCCGCTAGTTAATGACGTCTTGAATTGGTTTATTATTATTATAACCTCTCTGATAGTTAAATCAATCAAATAATCAGTGCTGCAGTTCATCAAATATACACCTCCAGGAAGATGCTGCTTCCCTTGCATACTGCTGGGGAAAACCAGCATTTCTTTATTACAGACATGATTAGTTTGTCTTAATATCATAGAAATGTGGTGAAATAGTGCCTTGGAGGGAACACTGAACTATTTTTGCATATGTTTATAGGGTTTCTGTTTTTCTTAGAAAGAAAGGGATGTAAACTGCCCTGCACCAGTTCCGTGCTGGAGTCTCTGGTGTGGCCTGGCTGCGGTCTGTTCCTCAACTCTGCACAGTCCCGGGCACTCACACCCCCAGGAACCCACCCCGCGTCTCCCTCCTCACAGCTCTGCTGTATCTCACCGATTCTGCTTTTTCCCTTGTATTAAGCCAATCTTTCAGAAGCTCTGCTACATCTGTGGAAATCAGCTTCTCTGTGAACAGCATTAAAAGGAACTACTTGTCTTAGCTCTGCATTGACATGATCATGGCAAATTGCTCTAAAATATCACTTGTAACTGTAATATTAACACAATAAAATATTTTAAATTTGCCTGCTGTGTCTCAGAGCTTGCCCTGATGGTGAATTACTCCTCATAGTACATTAACAATGATTCTAATAATTGTCAGGAGCACTGATGGACATTTTGTTCTCCTCAATGACGGGAGATCGCAGCTCCAAGGACACCGGCGCTTTATTAAATTTCATAACTCTTGCTTTCAGGTAGGTGATGTGGAAGACTTACACCTATATATCAATTATAAATTTACTGTGCTAATGGCTGGTAGGATTAGAGCATCTGCAAGCTGCAGTTTTATGCAGAGCTCGGGATCAAGGCTTCCCGTGCAGTGACTCCCATTACAGCCTAATAAAGATGAATGTGGCCAGTGTTGCTCAGAGCGAGCGCTCACTAAATGAAGAAAGCAGCTCAGTGAATGTGGAATCTGTACAGGAGCCAAACCCAACTCCTTCTTCTAACTCGGAGATGCAACATTTGAGCAGCTGCCCAAGGAAGGGAAGAGAAGGAAAACCGAGTCTGCATGCATTTTTATTTCTCACTGACTCTAAACCCACAGTTATAAAACCTAACTAAATTCTTGATTTCTTTATATGCGCCGTTCCAGACTCTTTAATCCGTGATTATGGGAACGTAATTGATATGCAGGCCATGTTAAATGCATTATGGTAACTCTGCAGTTAGGGATGTAACATATTCCCACTAAATTTCACTATGATGCAGTCCAAAGCGAAAACAAGATAAAAGGAATTCAGAAGACGAGAACTCAGTGGGGTTTCATAATCCTCAGCATGTGCACTGTTGAGAGGCAGAGCTTCAAATGACCTGGACAAATCTACATAAAGTTTTTTAGCAAACATAAATGAATTCCTGAAGTAATCGCTCCATCAACACATGGGATTGTATCTCCACCTCTCCCACTCTTCACTTCTGCTTGCAGAAGAAGTCTTGCATAATAAGTAAAAACTGCACTTGCAATGTGCTATTTTTTGAGCCTTTTGGATGAACACTGCTCAACCTGACTACCTGGTGGATATATTTAATAATTTATCAAAAATATCTATGCAGTGCCTGATTCTAAGGAGAGAAATAAGGAGTGATAGTCTGTAAACACTAGTTTGTTACACAACTTTCAGAATCTAAAAGCTGAACACTAATGTAACTTCTGCATTGCTCAAAAGACAGAATTTGGCATTGGCAGGGTGTTCCAAATTTGACCCAGCTCTATGAGGAAAGTTCTCAAAGATGGCATGGCTAAAAAGTTAGCTTGGAAAGGGAGTTACAGTTGGTAAGCAAAAGTCAGATTCTGGTCAAACTGAAACAATGACACACAGCAGCCTGGATGATCTCGGGGGTCTCTTCCAACACTGATTCTGTGCATGACCTGAGCCACCAGGCCCTCTGAAGAGGGTGAGCACAGCTGGAGTGACTTCCAAAGCTGCTCCTGGACACATGGAAGTGCAGCACTGGAAAACCCCCCAGGCAGTGCCATTCCAGTCCTGCTGTCCGTACTGGGCTGTCCTATCGGGATCCTGGGGGCACAGGACAGCCCTGGGACCACCACCCACAGCCCAAGGACCCCGAGGCTCATTTCAGCTCAGCCCTGGACCCTCACCCCTGCCCGAGCTGAGCTGGAGCTGTGTTTGTCTCCAGCTCTGTCCCTGCCCAGGAACCCTCTGATCCCAATCCCAGGGGCTGAGATCCCGTCCTGACCTCACTCCAGCCTCCTCACCAAGAACCTGCTTGGTCCTTCTCGCTTAAAACAGGATTAAATCAGCACATTTCTGAAATAATGGTTTTAAAAGCAGAGGTCATTTGTTCACGGTAATTAGTGTGTGACATCACTCCTGCTAACGTTCAGCATATGGTCTAATGCAATAGCACATTATTTATTGCTACATTATGTTACATAAGTGTAAACCACACAAAGAGTCAAGCAGCTGAAGCCTGCACTCGGTTATGTTAATCCTCTCAAGTACCATGGTATTTCATAGCACCTCTTAATAGCCAAATCTTTTCTGCATCTCTGCTGCCTGGCAGTCTGGCTACGGGAGATGTGGGGGATCCATTCCTGTAGCTGAGATCTCACCCTGCCTGCGAGTGCCTCACCAGATGGTCAGCATATTGCATTTTCCCCTTGGTAACATCCTTTCTCTCCCTGCATCTGGAACTCAAGTAGGAAAATACTTCTGTTGTTTCCTGTAGTGCTGAAGGTAGGGCCGTATCCTCAGCTCTGCGCAGTGCAGCTGCCCATGTCTGAGATACACCTGAATTTTGGGGCTGATTTCCCCCTCTCACAGCCTGGTCGTGCACCAGGCAGGGAACTGCAGTCTCTTTGATCAAGAATTTCCAAAAAACAATTGCTTATCTCACCTCAGGTACTTGAAGTGTTGCTTATCCTACTCCAATGCTGTTTTGAAATGGCTTTTAACATTCATGACTTTCATCCCATCATCTGTTAGTTGATCCAAAGGTATTCTTGACCCCGTTCAAAGGTTCTGGAGCTCTTCCTGCCTATTGTCCCCTAATGAGAGTCACAGCCCCAGTGTGCTGCTCTCCTCCAGAGGAACACTCAGTCACCCAGGAGGTCACTGCAGCCTCTGCATCGTTTCCTTGCTCTCAGCACCGAGGAATGGAATGGCTTTTTTAAAAATCCTGTGTTTGCATTAACTGGTAATGTGTTTGGGAGGGAATGACTTTTTTATTGTAACATTTTAGCAACAGCTCAGAGCTTTGAAAAGGCATAATTTTAATATGCACAGTGCTCACCTCCTCAAAGAGCTGATACTCAAAACACTTTTCAAAAGAGTTACACAGTATTTTAGGAGTTCATTTCCCAGCGTTTCCAATTTCTTTAGAAAACAACATCCTGAAATCACCAGTCATTCCAGAGCCTACACTAACGCGACAGCTTGGCAGACAGAGAGCCCAAACGTGCTGCCTGGGCAGTGCCCGTGGGGAGTCTCCCTGGTGGCACCGCGTGCCCGCCAAAGCCACTGTGTCACTGCCCTCCTCACCTGGACAGGGGACAGAAAATACAGCCTTGGGGTGTGCAGGGCTGTTCCTCTCACAGGTTCTCACTCCTCCCACCGGCTGCAAATGCACACTTTGGGGGGTTTCCCCACCTCAGCTCCCTTATCCAGATAACCCCTGATGGGCCTGGCCTTGGCCAGTGCTGGGTCCATCTTGGAGCCGGCTGGCATTGGCTCCATGGGACACGGGGGAACTTCGGGAGCTTCTCACAGAGGCTTCTCACCCCTGGAGTCCCCCACCCGCAAACCTGGCCATGCAAACCCCGGGCAGTGACTGTCACTTTTTAAACTGGCCCAGCAGCCAAAGGGCAGATCCACGTTACCCAGGGAGACAGAAATCGCTGCCTTGCATCAGCTGCAGAAGAAAATCTGCTAAAGCCCTTCATACCAGGAACCTAAATCTGACTTTCGGAAGTGATAGAAAGTTCAAAAGCTGAAGTGTGTAAACTGTTGATGCTGCATCAGATTTCTCTGTGCTGTCTGAGGTGGGTCTGCCTTTGCTGGAGCACACACGGGGCGCGGACAAACCCAGCCCTGGCTGCCAGGCCCCTCGAGGAGCAGCCTCACAAAGCTCCTTGAACTCGCGCATGTTCTGTGATCACAGAGACACAGATCCCACATCCATTTTCAAAGTGCAATTTAAGACTTTTGAGAATTTGCCCCCCGGTTATTCCTCACTAATGTCTCTCGACGGGGTCAAATTCCTCTTTCCCTTTTGCAGATTTGTGATACCTGCTCTTCTCTCCAGACTAATTTTGTTTTATAAACGATTAGCTTCCAGGAGTTACTCCAGAGTAACGCTGCTGTGTGATCAGAATACAGCCAGAGAGAATTGTGTGTTCTCGTCTCTCTCCTTTTCCCTGTTTTTCCACTCTCTGCTAGTTATCCCTCCCAGACACCTTCCAAATCCCTCTACTGGGTTTTGTATTTAACAAAGAAGCAACAAACCCCCAGAACTCTCCCTTCATTACCACAGTATTGTACCAGCATCCTTCTTTACCCATAAATAGGATTTCAGCACTCTGAACATCTGCACTGTGGGAAGAGAAACTGGAATTGTCAACGGCCCGAACAACATCAGCTCAGAGACTCCTGGCTAAAAGACCTTCCAGTCATGATATTTTGCATATTCAAAAGCACAGCCATATCTGGAGAGCTTGATTTGCTTTAAGACATTTAAGATTCCTCTGATCTCTCTTCAGAAGGACCGTCAGCACACCTAAAGAAAATTTACATTTTCATGTGCCAGGATATGGAAAATTGTCTCAGGAATATGATAAAACTCTACAAACTTGAGTCAAATATTTTTTTTCTGTGGATCTATCTAGAAGAGACAATTTGGCAGTGAAGGGTGAGGAGTTTATTCAGAAGCACTTCAGATAACCCACTAAATTCTCACCTGGCTCTCCCCATCGCCCACACACTCACCTCAGAACCACATCTCATGAAACCCCCAGAGCACCTCCCTTGTCCCGTGGGGCAGCTGAAAGTCATAGAAGTCACTGAAGTCATTAAAGTTCTTTAAGGAGCAATGACCAGGGTGCCATATTCCCCTGACTTTCCACGAAGGAATTCCCACTGAAGACACTGGGATCTCACAAAAACAACCAGTGCGGGATGTGTTCCATCGCTTTCACCGTGGGTTATAGCCTTGGTGATGGACATGAGTTCTCATTACTGCTGACAATTTTTACATACCTAATTAATTCCCTGAGCTCCCTATTAAGACTTGGTGCAGAGTTTGGCCACAGCCTAGAAGTGGCTTTTTTGCTGGAGAAAATCCAACCTGTTTGGTATGAGAGCCTGTAAATTTTTAAGTAAACTGGAACTAACCTTGACATTTGAGTCATACAGACATTTCATCCAAGACGAACTGGATAGAGATGACAGGATTTGGTGGCGAGGAGTGTTTTATCTGTACGGTACGAGGAGAGCTTAGACAGCATCCTTGGATAAAAACAAAGTCAAACTTGATTCATACTGATTTATACAATAATCTAAACAGAACTCTTGAAGGATAAAGAGCCATGGGAGAGACAGCGGTGCAGTTCTCTATTACTAATGATGATTTAGGCTGTGGATAAAGCCAGAATGCCCAGAAAGCCTTCTGCCCGTGTCCCTGGGATCTTTTGCTCCCAAAAAAACTTCTGCCCGTGTCCCTGGGATCCTTTGCTCCTAAAAAACATTCTGCCCATGCCCCTGGGATCCTTTGCTCCCAGAAACACTTCTGCCCGTGTCCCTGGGATCCTTTGCTTTCAGAAAACCTTCTGCCTGTGCCCCTGGGATCCTTTGCTCCCAGAAAGCCTTCTGCCCGTGTCCCTAGGATCCTTTGCTCCCAGAAAGCCTTTTGCCTCTGTCCCTGGGATCCTCTGCTCCCAGAAAACCTTCTGCCCATGCCCCTGGGATCCTCTGCTCCCAAGTGAGAGTGCTCTGCATGGGGGTGCTCAGGCATTAGGCACACAACTGAAGGGCTTTTCCAAAGCTGCTCATGGCAGCAGCACTTACTCCAGCCAGACACTTACCCATGTGCTTCAGCTGAAGCCATTTCTATCCATCAAGGCATGAGATTAATTTGAAACCCGTTCTGAAAAGCTTTGTGGGACCAGGTTTAGGTAAGCAGATGCTGTGCACAAGGAGAGCAGATGTAGAGGAATCCACAGAGCTGGAGCCGGGCAAAGCCAGGCGGAGTCAGGCCCCGGGGGCTGCAGGAATGGGATCCCAGCCTAACCCCGGCTGTCCCCAACAACCAGCGACAAACTTGCTCGAAAGGGGATTCACAAAGGGCTTTGTTCCTCCTGCTGTGAATCCTCCCCTCCCCTCTCCTGCCCCCTTGTCCCACTTCCTTCCTTTGTTCCCCGATGGTTCACCCCTGGCTCCAGGGAAGAACAGCTCACCTGGGACAGCTTTAAACCCCAGCTCAGCCTTACAGGCCCTTCCCCAGCAATGCAGGGAAGACTCCCTTTGATGTTCAGTTATGCCTCAGAGCATGTTTGTGATAATTCTTTTGGTAACTTTCCCTTCTGGATCAGCCAGGTGACAGGAGGGCTGAGCCAGGGCCTGGGAGAGCCCTGCACACCCCAAGGAGTTGTCACTGGGTGGGTCAGTCTGTCCCGGGGACAGACTGGATGCTCCAACATCAACAGTTGCTGCAGTGTGTAAGAGGCTCCCTCTGGCTCTTGCCTTTCCTTGCAGGGAATGAAGGAGAGGGACATAAAACCTTTCAGTCAGATGCTGAAGTCTTCACTGTTGCAAAGATAAAGTAGTTGGAAAGGAGCTGGAGTCATTTAGCAATTAACTGACATTTTAAAAAACAATTCTTTTGCAAGATTCAGGCAACTCTTTTTATTATCTAGTTAATGGTAGCACTTAGAGAAGCTAATTTTATGTGTAATAAAACTTCATTACTATCCCTTCTTCGGCGAGAAGGGTGCAGAGGACAATTGGAATAAGAAACATATGGTTTCTTATACTTTATCAGTCATATACGTGCATGTGATGCATTATAGGTACCTAAAACTTTCTCTTTTATCTTTTTTCCCTTCTTTCTTCCCTTTTCTGGCTGTGCCCTGCTGTGTTCTTTCATGTCAGAGGTCACCTATCCAATCCTACTCTTCTCTTTTTTTTTCCGATCACAAATCAATGATGAGGACAGCAGAAGGTTAGAGCCGTTTCAAACAGAGCACTGATGTTCCTGCTTGCTTATTTGGGGTCTGGTGAGTCTCCTCCAGGCAGGGACTCCTAAGGAGAAGGTTCCAGGTCAGCAAAGCTGGGGTGAGCTGTCCCCCCGTGTGCTGCAGCTCTGGGAACAGGGACGAGCCGCTGGCCAAGCCCTCTGCAGCCTTTGGATCCTTGCTGGGAACTGTCAGAGCAGCACCTGGGCTGGAGCTGGAAGGGGAATGAAGGCTGAGCAGGGAGCACTGTCACACTGCAAGGTGACAGCATGACATGGCTTTTAACTCTCTTTCAATCAGCCGAGTTTTGCAGCTCACCCATCCCAATTCCCACGGCGCTGGTTTTCTACCAGTCACTGTTATTAACCTGATATTTATTGCATTCAGAGTGACAAAAGTGGACAGATTGACATTTCATATAATATAGATTTAAAAGCCCGAGATGGAGATTCCTGAGGAAAGTGCAGATTTGCAGAGTACACATATTATTTTCAAACACAAGGAGAGGAAAGAGCAACAAACCTGAGCTGGCTTTGCATAATCACCACTAAAGCAATGAGGGGCTTCTTCAGTGGGAAAATTCCAGTCTGTGTCAGATCACTGCATAATTCAGGTGCCTTTCCAGCTGCTCACCTCGCAGTGACAGCGCTGTTGGCTACAGGTGACCAGTTACAGGTTTGTGCCCGTCGCACTGCTGAGGCTCCATCGATTTGCCCCACTGAGCACCTGCTTGTGCCATTCCTCTGCAGGCTCAAGAAAAAGTAGCTGGACTGTGTGGGAAAGGCACTTACTAAAACACCAACGCTTCTATCACAAAGAAAAATCATCTGGAAAGTGCTGGCAAAGGAAATTTTGTTCTCTCCTTTTCCTATTTGTTCTAGCAGGACGAGCCAAACTCAGCTGTCACTTGCACTGCTGCAAGCAGAACAAGCTGGTGCAAACTACAAAACTCCATTTGGAGTTGTAAGTGCTAATTTACACTGAGGGAGGAGCTGAGCCACTGGCAATTCTGCTGCTGCTGCTCAGCTCTAACCCAAAGCAGGATTTTTCTCTGTATCTCTCGCTTCTCCTGGAGTCGGAGGACTTCTATGAATATGTTTAACAATGAGCACCCCAGGGACACCTTGGTAAACCAAGCAAGAGGGAGAAGAAAGAAATTATAGATCTGTTTTTCAGACATTACTGCGTATGCTCAGTGAGTGCTCACGCCTTTCTGCATTCCAAACCCTCGCTGTGATGGGAGCAGACCCCTGCATTACTGCCGAACTCAAAGGCAGGAGCAGTGATTTTAAAAAACCTTCTGATTTGGACCCAATTGTTTTCCATTCTTTGTAATTACTTTAACTTTCAACATCAGCTTTTCCTGTGAGCAATTCAGTAAGCAAATCAATTTTCCCTATTCCTAGGAGAGATTCTGTCTAGGTTTAACTTCAGAAAAAAAAAAGCTCTGCAGCGGGGTATTTCAGAAGTGTGCTCCTCATCTGAAGACAGCTCCTTCAGTCATTATTTCAGCTGCAGGTACAGTCTGTATCTATTTCCATCTAACTTTCCACAGACAGGTACATTTCCTACCCTATCTGTGGTAGTGATAGCCTTTAAAAATATTGCAGGGAACTCAAGAACCCCTGCTTTCCACGGTGATATACAGAACTTCCCTCTAATCATGGGATGGTTTAAGATAAAAAGCCTTATGTAGAAACAGCATTGCTATCTCGGTGATCTGCACGGGTGGATTCACACAAGTCTGGTCTCTGTAGTAATTCCGCTAAAACGACGCCGTGTGTCTTTGGAATATCTCTGAAAAGCATGTGGCACAGGGAAGGCTGTGGGGCAGAACAGCAGCAAGCGTGGCAGCGCTCAGCCGGGGCAGCAGAGGCCTGGGTTCCCTGCCAGCCTCGCCCTGCTCAGGCTTTCAGCCGTGTCCCAGCACTGGATGTTCCCATGTGCGAGCTGCGTTTGCTGGTGCAGCGTTTGCTTTGCTCCAGCCCATGCATATGCATATGTAAACTTGGCCTGGGATGTGCTAAATGCCTTCCTAAATATGGATGAACTCCTGAGTCGAGCCTGATCAGTCATATTCCCACCTTTGTGAAATGTAAGAAGCAGTGGGAGGTGGTTTGTGCTTTGCAGCGCCATAAAAATACAATGTTAGATCTGGCTCCGAGCCCATTGTACAGGGAATGATCTGAGAGCCCGGGGTGGAAAGAGAGGAGCCTGAGCCAGTGTGAGACATGAATCACGGCCCACATTCCCTGCCTTGGTCAGCCCTTCAGAAATCCCGCTCGGAGCTTTCCGTATTGTTTTTGTATTTCTTCAGTATTTCCAGATGAAAGGTGCTAATGTCCCAAACATCATTATTAACTGAAATTCATTGCCGAGTCAGAATATGTAAGAGCCTGATGTTATCTGAGACACACTGAGAGCTGTATTACTACATAAAAGTAACTGTATTACGCTTCACAAAGAATCTCAGCATTTACAGGGCTGAAAGAATGGTTCGAGAAATACATTTGTAATTTTAAATTAGACTTTTTAATCAAAGTGGTAGATTGCAGCGCTCCTCCAAACCTGGGCGCGTGACTCGGTTCCTAGTGAGGGCATTCTTCAAACGGATGAGCAAAGTTTCAGCCTGAAAAATGTCCTTACAATTGCAAGTGCCTTCTGCAAGTACAAACTAGAAAGGAAACCTTAGGAATGAGAATTTAATTCATATTCTTTGAATTAAACAGTGCTGAGTTTTTTCCTCTTCTTTTAGTTCTCTGCTTTTGCTGGACATTGAGAGCCTCTCTAGTCAGCCAGTGTGTTTATGAATTCCCTCTTCAGTGTTTGGGTTTTCTGACTGTCAGAGGCATCAGGAAATGTTTTTTTCTCCTGTATAAGATTTCCAGCGAGGCAGAGAGGAGTGTTTAACCCGATGCTCACTGGAGAGCTGCACGTGGAGTGGCACTGAGGCCCCTGTGTGGCATCACAGCCTGCCAGGAGGGCTGGGGTGGAAGGGACAGAGTGAGGTCTGTCTGTCCCTTTAGTTCCACTCCCAGCTATGGAATCACAGTCCCAGGGCAGCCCTGGCAGGGAATTTCCTTCTGGCTGACTGCTCCACTCTTCCTGACAGGTAAGAGACTGCACTGCTCTGCCAGGAGCACACACGGACACCCCCACCTCACACAGCGTTTCCAGTGATCTCCAGCACTGGACTGGGACCTTTATCTGCCCTTCTGCTTCTCCCTGGCTGTTCATTTCCTCATTCTCTCTCCTGTGGATGTCTCTGTACTGTATGGACACAAACACACGTACTCGAACCAGGCTGAGGAGCCAAAAAGGAGAGCCAAAAGAGAGAGCTACAAGAGAGTCTAAAGAGAGCGAGTAAAAGGAGAGGCCAAAGAGAGAGGGCAGAACCCTTTGACTTTTATTTATATGTTTTTAGAAATCACCGTGGATTGGAGGTAGAAATTACCACCTCTCAATCACACTGGTTAAAGGAAAAATCTATCACAAGTCTCCGCCTAGGAGAATGGAATGAAAACAACAAGGACAGTTAGCAAAACCATGGCCATGTTTACAACAGCATGCGTGAGAAAGTACCACAGCAAAGAGAAACATTGAAAAACTGCAAAACTCAGGACAACACTCTCCCCTGTTATCAACTGTGGGTTTGCCTGCACCAAGAAGAAATTATCACGGCTAAAAAACGTGAACTCTGTGGTACAGTGCATCTTCCCCGTCTATGCAGCTGCTCTGATGCTTAACCAGTTACTCATTAAACGCTTGGAACACGAGTATCTGTTATTTCTTATTACAGAACGTCAGTCAGAGGGTGAGCCAGCTAACGCAACCAAAACTCTGCTGTGTGCTTTCACACGTGGAGCAAAATTCACCAGATAAACCCAAATTTTCTCCACTAAATCCATCCCAGTGTTGGGAAAGTGTACAGCAGAGTTTTGCAGCTGGACCACTGTTTAACAGTCTTCCAAACGCTGCCTTCAAAAGTGCTAATTTCCTCCAAGCAAAGCTCGGCTGATCCAGATATTTTAACATTTATGACCCTTGTAGTCTCTTTCAAAGTCCTGATTGTTAAAACATTAAAGGTTTCTATACTGTGCTAATGGAGAGAAGGTGAGCTGGTGCGAGACATCTGCTTCTTGATAATAATTATCAGAGTAATTAAGTTTTGCCATAGCTGCTACAATAAGATCCAGTTTTGACATTTATAAGAGTGGCATTATGAAAAGCTGAACTCAGAATTATCTCTTTATCATACGACTAAAACAATTACAGATGTTCTATTGATGGATGCTGTGGTCCTCTTCTCAGCACAATAATTATCTTTTAATGAGCCCACATTAATGTAAATTGGATTCATCAGGAAATAAATTTCCCAATGAATGTGAGGCACTCTACAGGTAACCTTTCATGAAAGCAAAGCAAATACTAATCTTGATCATTTGTGGACTAGAGATTTCCTTTCAGGTCTGAGACAAGGCAGAAAATCCAGGTGGATCACATTGTTCCCTGGAATTCCAGGCAACTCGAAGAGTTAATGAAAATTAATTGAATTTGTCGCTTTCATAAAATTTGCCATGGATAAAGGATGGATAATAATGCATGTTTGATGTGGGTTCCCAGCTCCATCATTCCCTAATTCCCCTCAGAGTCATCAGGGCCATGGTGCAAACAGAGGGGAGCTCAGCACCAAAGCTGCTGGATTATTCCAGCTGCTGTGCTCTCGGAATCCCTGCTGCCCGCCTGCCTCTGCTCCACGCTGCACCACTTCTGCCATTTTCCTGGCTGGCTGGAGTTCTCTAAAAACCAAGTTTCAATAAATAAAAACTTCCCACCTCGTACCCCAGAAAAGGGTAAAGAACAAATATTTTCAATTGTATGAATATATAAAATTATGTATTATAGCGATATGTGTATATAAAATCACAGAATATGCTGAGTTGGAAGGGACCCACAAGGACCATTGAGTCCTGCAGAGGACCATCCCCAGTGTCCAGTTTGGAATAGGCTGGGAAGGTTTTGCTGGAAGTCTTCAACCCAAGACCATGAGGAGTAACTAAACTCATGTATAGACAAGAAGCTGTGCCTGGTGTACTCACAGGATGGAACGTCACTTTATTAAATTTCCTAAACCTCTTCTGTATTCTTTGCACTAAAAGCAAAGCTGCTGAAGGAAAAGACACAGTTAAAGCTGGGTCTGAAAGAATGGGGGGGGAAGCAGCTCCTGGAGGATTTGGCTTGGGGTGGACAAGCCTTTGCTCCAAGTGGGGAATGCTGGGGGTCCCCATTGCTCCCAGAGTCACTAATCAAGGAAAGGGCAAGGTGGGGAGCAGCTGTCAGAGGGATTTCATCCCATCCTTGGTTGTGTTCTCCCATCACGGGGCTGATCATGACCCCAGAGAGTGACAGGGGTGACTACGGGGCCAAGGGGTGACCCCGAGCTGTGGGGACAACGTGCCCTAATCTGTACAAGCGAGGTCCCAAATTCGGGCATCAAGGGCACTGCTGCAGCTGGTTCTGGGCCAGAGCCCTGGGTGGGTTCATGCAGTTGTGCCAGGAGCCTGCAGGTGCAGCGGGAAGCGCTGAGGTGCAGACCAGTCACGCAGGGGCTGTAGGGCAGCCAGAGCTCGGGCTCAGGCAGCAGCCAACGGTGGCTGAAGCCAAAGGACAAAAGGGCCCAAGGAGATGTCGCAGTCAGTGACAGGCTCGGCAGAGTTCTGATCCATCACTGTCATCAAGCCTTTTGTGGGCCTTTTCTCTGTGCCAGGAGCAAACAAAAGGTCTATGTATTACTCCAGGACTATTTTGAGGACTGAAATGTGATTTTATAGGTACACAGGCTCACTTTGGCCTTCTGCAGGGAGTGATTTTCTCCCGTATCAGAATATTTAAAATAGACTTCATTCAATTATGGTGACTACATCAGCTATTTTCCCCCCTGAAACAAACAGTGCCCCGAAATTCATCAGGAGATACATATTGAAATGCATGCAAATTGTGTACACACACTTGCTCTCTCCCAGCCATGGCAGGAGCCTCCATTAGAAAAGCATTCCCTTCCTTACTGCAGCATTTATCTGCAGCTTCTAAATGTCAATATTATCCCCAGTGAGAGGAGGGAGGAGGTGGGAAGGTTGGGAGCACTAGGGAGCTGATTGCCACCCGAAACTGGGAGCTGGGAACACTCCGCGCCTTGTGCTGCAGGGACCCCGCGCTGTCAGGTCTCGCTGCACAACCCTGAATTTACAGAGCCACCCTTTGTGTTGCCGTGATCATCACAGGAAATGAATTCATGTTAACGAGAAGGTACAGCAGTAGATTAAAAGAATGTTCTTTACAATTTATTAATAATAGGAGCCTTTGAAATAAAACACAGAAAAATGCCTGTGTAAAAGCGACTTCTCCAGATTATTCCCCGTTTTCATCAAGGACTTGGCCAATAACGTGAGAGAGCTCAGCACTAAAAGACAAGCTTGAAGGGATTTTTTGTTAAGATGTCACAAATAAGAAATAACACTCTATTTGAAGCAGCCGTGATCACCAATTTGACTCCATATGGCATTTTTGTTGCACATCAAAAATGGATGTTAGTCAGAACCGCCCTCCCCCATCCAGTGCCAGGGAAAGCTGAACACTGAATTTCCTTGCCACCAAGAGCACGTGGGGGATGGAGCAGTTCAAAGGTCAGGAGTGAGGCTCTCACTGAATGTCACCTGTGCCTCCGTGGATAAAACAAAACCACCGAAGAGCACTGGTTTTTATCCGAAATGACTCTGCCACTCCCTTTAAATATAGCCCTCTAACAAAACATTTCACAAGGATATTTAATTGGAATTAATCTTGGATCTTTAATATTTCCTAATATGTCACTCTTGCTTTTTAAGCTTGGCTTTTGGAGTAGACTGCCAACAAATAAGTGATTTTTTCCCACCAGCAGGTTACCTCTTGAAGACAGTTCTCCATGGATGAAAGGAGAAGGGATGTGTTGACAGTCACAGATAGCAGGACCATATGCTGCCTAATCTCATCTCGAGCACATACTCTGAACCTCATGGATCAATGTGATATTTAAATGCATCTACACCACACAACTCCACATCCAGCAGATCCCCTGCTCCCTGACCTCGCTCCACACAAACACCCACCTCCTTAGGTGTTCTCCAATATTAGATCCTGTGGGGTGGGCACTTGTGACAGTTCGCTCTCTGGTTTCAGAGGAGTTGCTGATGTGTTCCTGACTCTGACTGACAGCAGAGGTTTCACCTTCTACAATCCCAGCAACTTTTACTTTGTTTTACCAAAGGCCCTGGGTATTTAGACAAGAATCTGAGCTGGAAAGATACCGGACTGGAGGCACTACTAATGCAAGATGTAGAAGTAAAAAGATCTGGGAAATAAAAAGCAAAGAAAAAGAGAAAGTAAAGATCTGGTGTAAAAGATCTCTTTTGTTTCCTTCTTTAAATAAGATTTATATTGTCTCTGTGTGTCTGTTCCTGCCTGTCTCCCCCTCCTCACTAGCAACTTGTTTTAACCCACCAGCAGCCTTTGGCAGACTGGCAGAATATCCAAAAATACTGCAGTTCTCTGGCTGCAGTGAGACAATGAGACAGAAAAGGATGATTTTATTACTGCCCTGAGGAAAAGAACCCTTTCTTTTAAGCATCAAAGGATGCATATGGGACTAATCAGTTGGAGGCAAAGGCTTTTATATTTTGTCTCCCGACAGTGCCCATCACACCGAAGCGCTGCTCCTGGCTGGGGCTGCACACCACCACTGTAAATACCAATCCCAGCATGTCCCTCTCTGTCTCCAGCCTAGAAATGGCAGAGGTGTGGTATTTAATAAAACAGCCTTTTCGTAATTACAGAGGGATCACTGCTACAAGTGCAGCCCAGACACCAAATCTGTCTTTTGCCTCCACTGAGATTACAAGTGTGACAAGTGTGATTTGGAGAAACACACCATGATGGCACAATTTCATGCTCAGTTTGCCATGCTTACAATAAGGCAACGGGGGGAAAAAAAAAAAAAAAGCCTTCAAATGGTAAATGGAGTAAATTTGCTATGGAAATCACTGAGAGAAGATAAATATAGAGTCCTACAATGTCATTTTTACAGTCAATTTTCTCTCTGTATCTGAAGTTTATCTCAAAAGAAGGGAAATTACATAAACATTTCATCTGGACTGTAATAGTACTAAATTAGGTGCTCCAGAGATTATTTATATGATGTAGATAGGCTGTCAGTGGCAAATACAAGAAGTACAGTAACATGGAAACAGAATCCTTTCTAATTCATGTACAGTACTAAGTGGGAGCTTATGCAACTTCTAAGTAAATGTTTTTTACAGATATTTAAAGCAGTTTCAGCTGAGCCATGTGCTGGAGAGATACAGTGATTCTTTTCCCTCAGACACAGACTTCCTTTTGGGAAAACCTGAGGTGCTTTAGGATGAAATCTTACATGAACTTTCTTTGTCTGCATCATTTGAGTGAGGAGACTGAGTGTGTTAAACTGTCCCCGGTCCCACAGCAGCTCCATGGTCAGAAGGGGCTGCTGGAGGGGAGAGAGGCTTCTCCCAGCCACGGGGTCAGTCATTTGCTCCAACCACCAGAGACAGTCCCAAGGCAAGGCACAGGGTGGAAATTCCTCACATTCACATCTTGTTCACCAAACAAGGAGAGATCAGCCATGGGTCACCCCAGGAAAGTCACATCAGCCTCCTTCTTGGGATGCTGGATGAGAAGCAGAGCTAAGAGGTGGAGTTTTCTCTTTGACCTGCTCCCCAGTTACAGCTCTGCGGGACCAACGGGAATGAAGATCTCTTGAGGATCCCTCCCAGACACATTTTGATGGGTGAAGGCACCAGGAGATGCAGATGTGGTAGAGCCAATGCCTGCTGTCCCTGCAAAGGGGCATTTGTGGGGCAGGCTGGCGGGAGGGATGGGGTGGCAGCCAAAGAGCACCTCCCAGGGATCTCAGTGGGAACAACACTCTTGCCTGTGCCCCGTGGATCGGGGCCCCAGAGCTGCCCATCCATCCAGCCCCTCAGAGCAGCTGGGATGCCCAGGCTGATGAGGAGGGTGGGTGTTCCTGGATCCCTTCTTTACAGCTGTTACCTCACCTACAGAACCCCCTGGGCTGCAGTCCTGTCCCCCCTCCGCAAACAGGATGCACTCCATCCCCGTTTGTCAGGCAGAGCAGGGAGTTCTGCTACCTGCAGCAAACCAGCCCCTCCTGCAGCCCGTGACTCACTGAATCTTGTGCTTTTACACTCTAAAGTGACATCTAAAGCATCCTTCCCCCATTAGCTGATACTGCAGCAGTGGCAGATGCACAACAAATAATACATTATAGACCTGTGCTTCAAAGGCCCAAGCGGTGCAAGTGCAGTATCTTCCTTACATTCAGTTTATTGAATGGTTTCCATGAAAGGGGTGTGTGATATTTATTTATTTGTTTTCCAACTGAGTGCTTAGACTGTTGCTCCTTCCAGTTTTCATTCTCCTGCTTGGTGACCTGGCTGCTCCGGTGAGTGCAAAGGACATTTGAGAAATAAAATGGAGAGAAATACAGTTATTAATCAGCACAGCTTACCGAAAATGAGCATTCTGCGCAGGGCCAAGCCCCAAGGAAAGGAAAAAAGTCATGACATTTCTAGGAATGCCACTGAGAGCAGTGTGGCCAACCTCTGAATAATGAGATGAGAAGGTAAAATGAATGTAGTTGGGTGGCCTGAGGGGTTAAAGAAACATAATCCTCTGTCTGAGAGGGGAAACTTCCACAGGACTTCACCGTGTGTTCATGCTTTAAAGGAGTTCTCACACAACTCCTGTTCTCATTTCATTCAGTTTTGTCTCCTACTTAGATTTTCTCTAGAGCAACATCCCAGGACACACCGTGCGCCAGAGGGAAGGGTGGAAGCAAAACCCCAGAGCCTCCCAAATGAGCTGCGGGGAGGAGGCACAGCCAGAAAGGGAACTCTGGGGTCATCCAAGCACTGCCCACTTGTATCTCAGAGAGGGCTGGCAAGGAATTGCCATTCCCAGAGCAGCAAACTGGATGAGATGGGATGAATCCCTCACAAGGGGCTGCTCTTGACCCGCATTTAACTCACAAGCAAACAGCCTGGGCTGTGAGGGCCCGTGCATGGCTGATTTGGGGACCACACCACGCCCTGAGCAGGACAAGTGACCGTTCCTGCCAGGAGGTGCCCACCAGGGCAGGGATTGTGTCTCCACACCAGTCCCCAGGTGTGATGTGTAACCAGTGCTGCAATGTGGCCCTGCCTCGCCTGCTGGGGAAGAACATCTCTGAACAACCGCTGCAATTAGAGACAAATAACACTTCCAAATCAGCAGCCAACTGATTTCAATCCTACAAGGCCACCACATCCCAAGGCTCCTGGAGGTTTGTACATACACACACACATACAAGAATTGACTGATATTTAGATGAGTCAATCAGGTCTCAAGTTCCAGGCACAGTAAATTTTCTTTACTGGATCAACTGTACCCTGAGATGGAGATTAAATTAACAACGCTGTAGCAAAGCACAGACCACAGTTTATAACAGATTTATAAGTACTGTATGGACATGTTTGTCTTTGCCTTTATTTCCTCATAAGCATTGCTGTTATGACAGCCATAACTCTTACTTACTCGACTTGTAGGCTGCTGGCAATAGCATAAAAATAGATTTTAAGAATTTATATCATACATGCATCATAAGAAGGCAACAAAAGAGCACAGGTGAAATTTATTTAGGTTTAGAGCCAGTGTTCTTCATATTCATTTTCCCACTAACCCTGCTCCCTGAAGAGTCAGTGGCTTTGCTTCCCAACAGCCCAAGGACTTGACACTCCCACCGAGACAAACAGGAATTGCACTGGAACTGTCTGACCAACTTTGGGCTTAGATTTGATACAGAAGTTGGAAACAGCACAAACAAATTCCCCCGGGAACACTGCTACAGTCCCAGAATATTCACTTTGCAAACAGAGGAGCTCATTTCTAATGCAAAATGCACCACATGTGACATCTCCTTTCAGTCTCACGTGGAGGAGCTCATCCAACAGCACCGAGAGCAGCCACCACCGGCCCTGGGAGGGGATCACCAGTACCCTGTGACCTCCTGGAATAGCACCAGCTGGGAGCTGGACACCAGCGCTGGAAGAACAACACTCCAATGGCATCTTGCAGGAGGAACTCCACAGGACATTGTTCTACTTGTGAAGAACCTTGCAAGGAGAGGATTTTATCATTGCCTCTTTTCAAGGGAGCCTGTTCTAACAGGCAGTGTCTGTTTTCACGCTGGGCAGGTGCCAAAATGTGCACTCCCAGCAGGGTGGTGGGAGCTGCTGGGAACTTCTCTCCGTGGGTCAGAGGCTCTCAGAGACGGGAGAGCCAGGGGAGGTTGTGGAAGGGACCGACAGTGCAAAACCTGAGCCACTGCTGCACCCAACTCTCCTTCCCTGTGCACCTTTGTTTGTTCAGTGACAAAGCAGGAACTGTTCATTACCTTCATGTTCTGGGATGTTTGCTTTACCAGGACTCTCCTTCCACCTATTACAAATGTTCAGCGAAATATTCAATAAAAAGGGGAAGATTTGCAGTTATAGAGGAGAGCTCAAATAAAGTTCATGGTTTCTAAGTAATGCAGCTTTCAATTACCATACCCTTTTTAAACTGGGAAAGATGTAATGTTAATCAAACATGTAATTTGCAAGTGTTTTTCTTTAGTAAATGTCATGTACAAGTAGATATTTAGGATGTAATGCAAAAAGTAATTGCAGTTGGATAACTTTCCATGGTAATATTTATTTACATTAGAGCAGACGTGAGTATTCCTGAAAAGGAAATGAATATGGTGCACAAAATCCTAACTGACTGAAGTCAAGTCCAAAACTCCCTTTGCCTTCCAGGACTAGAATGTCACCCTTTCTCTACTGCAGCGTGTTAACTAATCCCTTTCCTGCTGCTTATTAAATACGAGTGAAAAACGGAGTCAGCAAAGGGAGCTCAGTGGGGGAAACGCTCAGACTCTTCCCAAGGCAAAAAATACCAAAGAAGAATGACGGAAAGTGCCTGGAAACCAGAGGAGTGTGGAAGTAAGACATGAACTCTGATGGCAGAGGTTCCATTCCATGCTCCAGTTTGGTGTCCACAGGTGTATCGTGCCACTTTTCAGGGCTCCAGGATCCTTACAAATTCATGGGATTTTATTCTTCTGGTCAGGTTCTACATCAGGATTAGAGCAGCCAGACACTTCCATGGGTCACTCCAAATATCTAAATGGCTGTCAAAAGTCAGTTCTTATCTTGCTGGAGCATCCCTCCCACTGCCACCAGCTATAAATAATAATGAGATATTTTATAAGGCTAATATCCAAATTCCATTTTACAAAAAAGATACATTTCTGCTTTAATAACAGAGTGTTCTCTACCTGCACCGGGTGGAAACTGCTTTATCCAACATGCAGGGGTCAACAAGAGAGGATTTTAAGCTGAAATGTTGTCTGACAGGGAGGCCTATCAGGGCAACTGGGGAACTGCCAACAAGATGAGGAATTGGATGCACCCAGTAGGAAAACAATCTTTACATTCATGGGAAGAGGATTCACAAAGGGCCCTGCTGGCTGTGAGCTGCAGGCTCTCCAACTGCCCAGACAGGTCAACTCTGCGCTGGAGTTAATGGCTAAAAAGTAACTGGGAACTCCTCAATAGGGGCTTTCACCAGGAAACAAATGTTCCTTCATGGCACATTTCAAACTTCTGCAACATCCTCTCAGGGAGAGGAAAGGCTCTGTCCTGCTCTCCAGAGTTAAATACACACAGCCCCCAGCAGCACCTCTGTCCTGCCCCGGGGCTCCCAGGCGGACACTGCAGCTCATTCTCTCCAGATGGACACTTTCCCCGTTGGGAACCCCGAGGGTCACTGCAGCCCAGGAACGACTGCGCTGGAGCGATGGGAACCCCACCCTGGCCACGGAGCCCAGACTTGGCACGGAGGAGGCAGCCCCGCTGCAGCACCGCGGGGTGTGGATCCCCAGTGAGTGTTACCTGCTTCACGCTGCGATTTTCATACAGCATTTTTTTCCTGACTTCCCACAAGCTACAGAATTCCTGGCAAGGCAAGGTTTACAGGGAAGCCATCAGCCAGCAATTTGCCTCCGCTTGTTTATGTTTACAAAGCATTTTGCGCTGTTTCCTTTGCCTGGAAAATTGGTTATGTTATCAAAGAAAACTATTAGCTGCCTTTTGTACTATCTACCTTAGATAAATATATGTTCTATTTTAATCTATTTTTCATTCACTCCAGGCAATTGATTCTCCGAGTTCCCTCAAAATGTATTCCATGATGTTTATATTATTGGGACTGGAAAAACAGGCCTCTAGCTACCTACATTATTTTCCCACCCTGTTAAATATAGCAGCTATGTTTTATTTTCCTCAGCTACACAATACTGCGACTAAGGAATGAATATCTGTTTTTCTGAGTTTGCTAGGCCAGCATGGGGAGTGTACACCTGGCTCAGGCCAACACGGAACACAAAACAAGGACAAAGAAGATAATTTGGAGGGAGCAGTGGGCTTGAGTGGGTTTCAACCCCCCAGGTCCTTCCCAGCACCTGGGACACAGAGTGTCAGGATGGGGAAGACATTGACAGAGAGCAGAAGTGAAATGGGTTTGGCTGGTGATTCGGCTGAGTGACTGAGGACACTGCTGAGTGTGGTTTGTAAGTAGTTTGTGTGCACTGCTGCCTCACTCTGCTAAATCCCAGCCCTGAGTATCTCCAAACCAGTGAACTTTGTATGAGGCACTAACCCCCTCCACTTGCAACACCTGCAAGAACCCGGTCAGCACATTCTGGGCTCTGACAAGTCCCCCTTTCACCTTGGCAAGATATATTAACCAGTCCTTCGATCAGGTCCCATTTCCCAAGCCGCTGTGTCGGAGCAGGGCTGGCAGCTCATCCTCCTTCTCTTCCAGAGCACCTTACTGCCTTCAGCCTGGGCCCTGCCTCAGCTGTGGTTGATTCTTTCCCCTTTACTCACTGTCCTTCTGACCCCACATTTGTCATGCTCGCAGAGCGCTGCAGAAACCTCTGTCTGCTTTTGGTGACACCTCTGTCCTGCTCTATTTCCCCTACAGCAGGACTCCCCCAGCCTTTTCTTGTCTCTTTTTACTCACACAGCTGCTATTTTTGTTAATAGGCATAGCCTGACTTTTGGCAAATCTCACTGTATCCCTAACGTAATTTGACTTCTAAGTCAAAATAGTTTTGTCTGCTGTTCAGTTCCTCTTTCTATTCCTTACTATTTAGCTGTACTCTCTCTGCTTATTTCAACTCTCTTCCCTTTTGATAACTAATATGAAACTGTCTCTAATGTCTCCAGCTACAAGTTTCTGCCTCTTAAGTTTAAGTTGCTGATTCCTGACAGTTTTCTTAGAACCTGGACTTCAGGGTATCTATCATGCAAAGTTTCCTGGGTGTTCCAAGCCAAAACACATTCCAAATGGATTTCCTTCGTTCTGAATGTTTGCTTTATGGCTGTGCAATTCATGAATGACTGATGTTATTTTCTACGGCCGGGTCATTTATTCTATCTTCATTACCTACAATACTACATCTCAAATAGTATTTTCCTGCTTCAGTAATCTGTTGGCAGGAATATCTACTATTTCAGTAACACTTGTTCTCCAAAATATATCAGAGGAATTAAAGCTTGGAAGCAATACAAGTCCTCGACGTATTTCTCTCCGTAGTAACATTTGACAGGCCTCTACACGGAGCCAACTCGAGTGCTAAACCTGCAAAACAGATTTCGAGCACTCCACCACTCCAAACTTTCAGCAGCCTCTCCCGCAGCGACTCTGACCTAAACAGATGTTGATGTATCCTCACTGTCTTTTATTTCTCTTAAGCTGAACACAGCCCTACAGAATAATGCAACTCTGCCAGCTTAAGTGTCTTTCATACATAAACCATGATAAAGTGGCTCTGTGCATTTTTATAATCATATAATTACAGGATTTTATACAGGAGTTTATGCTTTCCCAGATAACATCTCTTTGCACACAGCATGCGATGAAACCTTTACAGCTACAAGCTGAGAAGTTTTGCCTTCCCAAATGTTTAGGACTTGAAACACCAGCTCTGTGCAGAGTGAGTGCCTCAGAAACAGAAGGGACCAATCAGATCCCTGGGTGCAGCTGAATTACACCGGGTTTTCCAGGATGGAAAATTTAACTCTCAGTTCCTCAGTACCAAAAAAGTGATTTGGCTCTCTGGATTCTTCCAGCTGCCCTTTTCCTCTCCAAACTCCACCGGGTGTGGTGAGGGGGCTGGCTGGATCTGACGGGTTGTTGGCATTTTTTCCAAAGATCCCGTGCTCCTCTCCCCTCTTAGCTGCCCGGACTGGGACTGGTCACATCACCAGTGTGGAGGCAGCCCCACCTCAGCAGGGCACCCCTGCTCCCCTGGGATTTATGTGGCACTGCCTTGGCAGAACCAGTCTGAGAGGAGGTTTTTACCTTGGATCAACCCAGGACAACGTCCGCGAGACTGTTTTGATCAAACTGTATCAAATTTATATGATTGCATGGCGCAACAGTTTATAAACATGGCAGGAAAGAATATTCTGATTTTGTAAATGTAAGCAAAACGTTTCCACTGAGCCTGCGGGAGATTTGCATGCCCGTGAAATACAGGATCAATCTGCTCCAGAGGCTGACACACAAGGACTTTATGTTTATGCTTAGGCTGATGTTTAGCATGCTGCAGTGCAGCAAACAGAAAAGTGTAGTTGAGCTGTCATGTAAGATAATTGATTTTGACACGACTACAAGTTAATTCGTCACTATTTTGCAACTTATTTGAAAATTCTTTGCAGCAATGTCCCAGAGGACAGCGTGTAATCGCTTGTAAACTGAAATTAGGTCCAGAGTTAAATATCATTAAATCTCAGGTACAGCCCGAGCTCAGCATGTGCCTACTAATGCGTTACCTTCCCTATTACATCAAGGACACAACTGTAGCAAAGGTTACGAGGATTATTGCTCAAGTTGCAAATTGCTTATAACCAGAGAATTAAGTTGAGATAAATTTCCAGGCAGACCAGGAATGGGTGGGAGAGAAAAGTCACCGAGTGGGACACCTGACAATCACCAGTGTCCCTGTGCACTCACATTTCCTCGCTTTTCTTTGGCACTCACAAACACAAATCCCTGTGGGGAATAAGGAACCCAGAGGAGCTGTGGCTGCCCCGTCCCTGGAAGTGTTCAAGGCCAGGCTGGATGGGGCTTGGAGCCACCTGGGTAGTGAGTGGCATCCTGACCCACGGCAGGCAGTTGGAACTGGATGGGCTTTACAGTCCCTTCCAACCCAAATCGTTCTATGATTTTATGTTTCCGAATAAAATCAAGAGGAATATTAATGCTCATCTTTGTACTAACATATCCAAATTAAATCACTGCTCACATTAGCCATTCCAGTGTTTTATTATAATAGAGGATGAAGGATTGGTAGATATTTTAAAACCGTATTGTGAAAACCATATTGTTTGACAGTTTTATTGAGACTGTTAAATATTAATTGCTGAACAAAAGGGTACATTAAAAAATTATGTGGAATACAAATAATTCAACTGCCTACAAGTAGAAAGAATATTTGCATATTCACCCTCTCTCAAGCCCCAGGTAGGGCTCTCACTTTGGATAGGCTGGAGGGGGGGGGTTGATGGTCATCTCTGCCAGAGTGGATGCACAAGTGCATCAGCATTTGCCTCACAGATTAAAGTGAAGGTGGTGAGCACGGCCAAAACCTCACACATGACCTTGTAAGAGCAGTTTAAGCAGTGCCCCTCAACAATTCCAGATGTTTCAGCCTGAGACCAGAGGCTGGTTAGGCTCTTTTGGGCTGGTAGGAAAGGAATTCTACAAGAGATGCTGCTGCTGCTGCCATCCAGGCTGCTCCCCGGGACTCCTCCCGTACACCAAGAACACTCTGGTGGTCTTGGGATGGTGCAACCTCTCCCTCGGCTGCACAACAGTCAGAGCTGTGGCTGTGATTTATGGAATGTTTGTGTCCTGCAAGGGCAGAGGGAGCAGCATCAAAGTAGGTTGAGAAGCCACAGGCTCTTCCTTCCCCAGGGCACAAACTTAGAGACAAACACCAGGACTGTCCGTGCATATTTTGATCCCTGGCGTGGAACGTGAACTGCTGTGCCAGGAACTAAATTGAGATTCTTCACCAAAATCCATCTTGTTCTCAAACAGACAGTGCATTACAGTCAGAACTCCTTAATTTCACTAATTACTTTTTAATGATGAAAAGCAAACAAAAGACACAAGGTAGGTGCCATGTGCCAGGAGACTCAGTGCAGGGTCTGGTCAGAGTCAGAAATCTAATCATGCCCACCTGCTCTCCAAAGCTGCCAGCATCTGAGATTGGTTTGGGTTCAATTTCTGAAGAAATGGAGACTCTGTTCATTGTAATTAGACTTTTGGAGCAGGGACACCTGAACTGAAATCCATCTGAAAGCAGGCTCAGATGGTGACTCTGATGCTTTTCAGCAGCAATCACTGATTTTGCAGAAACAATTCTATCCCCATCACTAGAACTAAAGTGAGTCCAAATCCTCATGTGTTTTATAGACTCTTATTTCCTATATTTTAGAAAATGCCTCATAAGACTCTTTATGTGTCTCTTTTTATTCGTCTCTTCTCCTCCCCCCATTTAAAGTTCAAATATAGAACTACATTGCTGAAGTCCCCTGGGGTGGCAGCCTGGCAGCTTCTGCAAACGTTGAACTCACAGAATCACAAATTACATTAAATAAGTGTTTCTGATTGCCTGTCTCTGTTTGTGAGACGGAGACCCCAATCTCTAGCAGTGGCACACTTGGCAGTTTCCACTTAAAAGGGTGGCTGGGCTAAGGCAGTAACCACACAGAATAGCCGTTGTTTGGCTGAAAAGGCAGGCTGGCATTTTGAAACACATTAAAGGAATCTTTCTGTGACACAAAATGGTGTTGTAGACTCTTAGCCAGGCTACCCAAGCAGCATCAGGGCAATCTAGGGAAGGCACGGAATAACAGAGAACTCAAGGCACTAAAATCCTGCCACTGCTCTGCTTGAGAGCCATTTCCTTGCTCCGTTCCTACGTCCCACTGTGGGTGAAGCCATAGGCAGCTCCTTGAGTCCCACTTTACTGCCTGCTGCTGGAGAAGGCAATCAGGACAGCACTGAGCAGAGCTGCGGCTCAGGAGGCCCCGGCACAACCCAGCCTGGGGGCTCTGAGTGCTGGGAGGAGCAGGGGCTTCTGAGCCCTTCCCGCCAGGAATGGGGAGGAATTAAGGGCAGCAAGGGAGGGGAGCACAGGAGAAGAATGGCTAAACGCAGAAAGCAAGAGCAAAGTGACATAGCAGGGAGATGGTGAGAGACAGAGGGGGGACATGGGGACAAACAGCCTCAGGGCTGGGTCCAGCCCGAAGGATCATCACTTCAGGCTGTGTGGCAGCAGCAGCTCACGCCCGGGGTGTTGTAGGAACTGGTGATGCCAGCCAAGCCTCCGTGTGAATCCCAGCTCCCTCTCCAGTAAGGAAACCCCTGTAGCTGCTGTCTGGCCTGTGTTTGTTCGAGAGACAGGCACGTTTCAGTAATGTGGCATTGGCCACTGGGAGTGGGCTTTTTAATGAGATCCAGGATTGCACTCGACTACCAAACCAAAAGAACTGGTTCACGTTTAATCTGTCCAGAGAATAAAAGGGTGGATGAGTGAGGAGACAGCAGAGAGCCTCATTTAATGTGCTGGTTTATATTTACCATAACCTGTCAGATGTCCCTTTGTTCACGGGGGGCTGTGTATAAACCATCCTGGTCAGGGAGATTTTGGACCCTGGAAAGTCTGGCAGCACCATCATCCAGGTGTTTCACGAGTTGTCCCTTATACAGAACATGAAACCATCCCAGCTACAAGGTAAAACAATTTCTGGGATCATACAGGTGATGTCAGTGGGAGCACTGCGAGCAAAGGCCGGGGAGGAAGCCCTTTGTTTCCTGGCTTTGAAGTGGAGTTTCATTAACTATAGGTGAGGCCAAAGCTGGTTATGCATTGATGTTAACAAATTTAGATGGAAGTGCAAAAACTAACTCACACAATCCTCTTTCTCTCTCTTAAAAACATCAATAACCCAACTGTAACTTTCTCTGTGCTACACTTTTATTTTTATGGAGTTTAAAACCTCTTACACACTCACAGAGCTCTGGCAGCCTTGTAGCACTGAGCTGTTATGGAAGGGTTTGTTCTTTAAATCCTAACAAATCAGCAAATATCTGCAACTCATTTCAGAACTGTGCTCTGCATTACAAGTTAATGTACTGATTAATTTATCTAATTACAGTAAACCAAACAATCCTGCAACTGAGGCTGGTCTGTTCACTTCCTTAAAATGCAATTATGCTCAGCCCCTGCTCAGATCGGATCCGCTGCTGGGTATCTGAGGTCTGGGCCATGATAAAATTTTAAACATTTCTTCTGGTCGTGTTGCTGTTTTTCAAGTCTGTCTCTTTTGAAATATCAGAGCCTAGTTTGACATTTAATTTCCATTTCTCTATTGAAACCAGGAAAATATGTGGCTCTAGAGGAAGACACTGAGAGAAGCAAATATAAGCTAATCAGTCATGGAGTTGGGTATGGTGAGGAACACGTTTCTTATGCAGTGTCCAGGGGGAAAAAAAGTTCAGTTTCTATGGAGAGAGCTCATACCAGATCAATTAACTCCTGAAATCCCTTTCAGGATGGATGGGAGTAGGAGCTGAGATTTTCACTGAAAGGTACGTGGCAGAGGAATTCTCCTCCCAGAGGGGTGAGAGGACTGTAACTGCCCTGTGGACAGACTTCCACTGTCAAACGAGTTTTGTCACAAATGTGCCTTATTCCAAATGGAAAACTGCAAAACTTGGTTCCCTCCTGAATCCCACTGCAATGGAAGTATAACAAGAAATTCTCAATTATGAAGAAAAAGAGGATTTTTAACCTAATTTACTAGAATTTTAACTTGCCTTTCTCGAATGTTAGGAAAGCCTCAATTTCCTATCCAAGCTGCGTGACCCATGTACCAGTGCTGATCATTGCTTATTTTATTAAAGAAACGATTCAATTTCAGTAAAGAAATGGGGAAAGCCTGCGCTGTGCAAGAAGCTCGGGAGACATCACGGAAAGTGGGAGTGACAGAGTCAGAACAGATCAAGACTGGACCCTGCTCTGACACTCAGCTCCATCATTTCTGTTTAACATGCTCTGCTGCTATTGCTGGGGTTTAATGTGGGAAAGACTCACAGAAAAGGGAGAATTTGGATTTTCATCTGCATTGGAAAACAAAATATTAGATGTTCCCATGTAACTTGGAGGGGAAGAAGCCTCCTCGTTTGGCAGCCTACTGGCCACAGTCCCATTGCTGGGATTTCCAAACTGCAGATGAAATGGCATTTGCAAAGATCATGAAAATCAGAATGGAGATGCAAATTTCCCTTTAGTTAATGGAGCAGAATGTTTCCCTACAGAGAGGTTGGGTTGTGCTTCCCTGCTCGCCCGTTATGGCAACACCAGCCCGACCCAGAGAATCCCTGCAATTTCATTCCTCAATATCTGATGTTCTTCCTGTCCATGTTCTGCCTCTCCACAACACCTGCCCAGGATTAACAGACCCTTCCTGGGATATCCAACCCCAAAGGCCACATGTGGAGTTTACCTGAGTCTCCTTCTCTAAGCAGCCTAGAAGGAATTTCAGGAATTTCTTTATAGGAGCTGTAGCTGCTATAAAGAAACCACTCAGAAATGTTAAATATTGAGTTTCAACACCTGACAATGGCTGAGTTTCTGATGTCATTTCTATGAACCCAGAACAATTCCACTTCTGTAGTTCTGTATTAACAAAACTGCACTCCAAATGTGATCCCGAGATGCAACATGTCCTTTACAACAACAAAGCAAATGAAGCAAAAGAGAATGGAAAGTGAATTAAAAAAACATTGATCTTGCAGATACAAAACAAAGTTGGGATAAATATTAGCGCTGATGATTTCCTTTCCATTATCCACGATGTGTTTTTCCCCACAAAAAAAACCCCCAAACAAAACAGGGAGAGGTTTAATACCATCTATCACTCATGGAATGGATGAAGCGTGAAAGATGCCTGGGAGCAACTTAATGCCTTGGCTGTGCCTCAATTTGTCATAGTCACCCACAGAGCAAAATGCACCTCCTAATGCATTCCAACATGTTGCATCCTGCAAGAGCAACCCAACATCTGGACATCTCGGGTGCCGACTGCAGCGTCGTGACTGCATGTCAGAGTCATTAATGAACGTCATTTCGTGCTGTCACATTTGACACGTGTGTTCACCACGCAGCACTGGATCTCACTAACTGCCGGAGAAACATCTATTTCTGCTGGAGCAGTTTTCCTCTAGAAGCTTCAGTGTCCCACCCAAATGTGGTCAGGCTCACCATTCCATAAACCAGAAAATGAAGTACGGAGGGAAAGGACGTGTCCGGAATGATGCAGCAGTCCAGAAACAGAGTTGGGAACAGAGCCTGAATTCTGAATATGAGCAAGGAATTCCAGTGCTGTTGAATTTGCTGATGAAAATACATCCTGTCATAAGAATTTCCATGGCATTTCAGGATTTTGGAGTGAGAATAACCACATAATTCTTTGGACAGGCTCACCATAATAGCGTTCTGCTTGCAGACACAGGAGATTCCCAGGGGCTTTCAGAATGCTCTGACCTGCTGTTTAGATATTCTGTGTTTTCCACCATATCCAGCAATTCACTAAGCCTCCTGCTCTGATTCAGAGATCACTAAACTTACAGGAATAAAATAATTCATAGAATCGTAGCATTGTAGAGCAGCTGAGGTAGAAAGGACCCCTGGAGATCACCTAGTCCAAGTTGTCAAAGCCTGTATCCAGTTGAATTTTGAATATCTCCAAGGACAGACCCCATAATCTCTTTGAGCAGCCTATTCCAGTCTTTAATCGCCCTTACAGGAGAGGAGTTTTTAATGCCTAAATGGCACTGCTTGTATCTGATTGAGCCCTAAGCTGTGACCCTGAGCTCTCCAAAGAGCCCTGGGCCAGAGGCTGAGGATGGAAGTTGGTGAGACTCTTACCAATGCCAGGGAGGGGTGGCTCCCAAGAAAGCCAGAACTGAGCTGCCACCATCAGATTCCACAAATGGGCTAAATAACAACACCCCCTTCCCACAGGATTTCTGAATAAGCTCTGACAAAAATAAACCTTCACCTGATGCTGAAAACAAATTCACTGGGCTCTGTGCTGCAGCTCCTATGGCCCATAGTCCCACCAAATCTACAAGGGAGAGGTACCACGCTCCAGTGGTATTCCCAAACCGGAATCTGGGCAATTCCAGTGGCTGGAGTTTATCCTAGAAGAAGGAGATAATATTTGCAGGAATGCACGTATTTTCTTATTGCTATCCCAGCTGAAATGATGCCATGTAATTGGCAAGCACTAATGGGCTAAAGTAGATGATGCAGCAAAGGTTATTCTGGATTCCCAAGAATTCCTCAGGCTTCCAGCTGTGTCTCCCTATCCCCCAGCCCCGCAGCAAAGTGTGCAATCTCTATGGAGAAATTGATCTTCCGTGTGAATCCTCGTGTCTCTCTGCAAACCTGCCTCCTCCTGCGCTTTGTTTCCAGGCTTTGAGCTTTATTTAGAAAATCATCACTGCAATATAGGTAAGTCAGAGAGGGCACCGGACTTTGGGCCTTGGCTGAAATCTCTCCTGTAATCAATTCTCATGATTTACTCACATGGCTGCATAATTAGAACACTGCAGCTCTGTACATTGGGGTTCAGGATTTAAGCAGGCAGTAGGAAGGGTGAGCAACCCTTACCTCTAAACCGCCCCAAATATCTGCTGTTTCATTTTTTAACTGCTTCTGTTAAAATGTGAATTTTGCTGGTGAATTCCACCCTCTCCCCTGAATTTGATACACATATTTTTAAGCATCCTGGCCAGGGTTATAAAACCTGGCAGCCTCTGGCCTTCACATGAGCAGGCACTGTGTGATAGGCAGAGGAGCTACTGAAAATGAAAATTATGAACAGCAAAGACTTTTCATGTCGAATGACCACCCTCCAAGATCAAAGAATGAGTGTTTTATCTCTCTTCTTTCTGCTTGATGCCCATAAAGCTCTTCCTGATAGAAAATAATCTCAGTAACAATACACACATCATTTCCATCTGGCATTTACTGTTATTCCTAATGGGGCCTAAATCCTTCCTGCACAGCACACCCCAAAGCCGTGGGAGTGGATAAAACCTGCTGCTACGAAGTAGTTGTGGGTGGGATCCTTTCTCGCGCGCTTTCTTTCCCTTTTCCACCTTTCTTTCCTGCAGTTCTTTAAGCAGAAGTCTCTGTAGCAGAGAGTCCCTTTTGATTTCGCTGCACAACCCAGAAACTCATCGTTATTCCCTGACTTTACCCATCTTTTAGGTCACTGCTCATATTTCATGAGTTCTTGCCATTACAAAGACAGTGACACCCGTATCTGTGGCACTTGGGTCTCTTCCCGGCTTCCCTGACAAACGGCCTTCACCAGGCTTTCTCGAACAAGACTGAGGTCTTTAGGACTCCCAAACATCCAGATATTCTGCTGGGCTAACACAGGCGTGTTTAATAAATAAAACCCTGCACTTTCTCTGCACTGAATCGGGTCTTTTTGAGCCGTAAGGAAATGACTGGAAGATGTGCTTGTTATATACCACACATTTAAGGCAATCAAATGGTGGGAGGAAGGGTCAAGACTAAAGGTGTAAAGTATTTTCATGAGTACAGAAATACAAGTGAACTTTTGACTGGATAAATTTTCCCTAATGCGCAAAATTCCTGGTATTTCACCTCTGCTTTTGTCAGTAACAAAATAAACCCTGCCTATTGAAAACTGCACATTCTTTGCTTGCATGATCCTTCCAGGCCAAAAAAAGGCATTTTTGGCAGTTGAATGCACTATAACTTCCAGCATCCCACTTCAATACACTGTGTTTAAACATTACAGAATGTTTATTGAAGCCATAGTGCTGTAGAACGCCTGTTTACATCCCTTCATAAACACTTCAACAGGTTTCTTTGCCAGCACCAAAAAAAGACAAATGCCACTTAAACCTGAGCCCTTCATCTCTAAATCCTTCTTCTCTCTGGGTAACACCTGGTTTAGATTCTCGTTCTTGTTTAAGCCCAAGTGGCAATAAAGTCCCACAGAGCTGCTCACTAGTGGGATGGGGAGAATTGGGAAAGGGTGAAACCCACTGGCTGAGATAAGAACAGTAATAATAATAATAATAA